>KL198164.1:0-22656 GCA_000697705.1 Botryobasidium botryosum FD-172 SS1
ACCGCTACCTGGACAGCCACTGCTACCTAGACCCTGCTACCTGTACAGCCACCGCTACCCATGTAGCACAGCCACCGCTACCTATGGAACACAGCCACCGCTACCCATGTTGCACAGCCACTGCTACCTGCACAGCCACTGATACCCATGTCGCACAGCCCCCGCTACCTATGTGGCACAGCCACCGCTACCTATTCGGCACAGCCCCCGCTACCTGGACAGCCACCGCTACCTATAGGTAGCAGTGGGAATTCGGGGTGAATTCCCGATAGTAGATTATTATGTGTGTGTAGTATGGATCCGATCAGAATTGCGGTGGTGGTCTGTTGGTGTGCGTTGCTGACTCATCCCAATGAGTCAATATGTGTGTGTGGTATGAAGCCGACCGGAATCGTAGTGGCAGTCTGGTGGCGTGCACTGCTGACTCACCATGTGTGTGTGGTACGAATCCGACTGGAATTGCAGTGGCGGTCTGTTGGTGTGCGTCGCTGACTCATCCCGATGAGTCAATATGTGTGTGAGGTATGAAGCCGACCAAAATCGTGGTGGTGGTCTGTTGGTGTGCATTGCTGACTCATCCGGATGAGTCACTATGTGTGTGTGGTACGAATCCGACCAGAATTGCAGTGGTGGTCTGTTGTCGTGTGTTGCTGACTCATTTGGACAAGTCATGATGTGTCGTGGTACGAAACCAACTGGAATTGTGGTGGTGGTCTGTTAGCTTGACTCTGATGTGACTGGGGTTATGGGGGCAATCGGGTGCATGACTCGTCTGGTTTGTCATTCTCAATGGGTCATATGCAATGGTGACGCAGGTGGGGTGGTGATCCAAATGTGTTTCCGCCAGTGACTCTGCATTTGGGCGGCCCTCGGTCGGGGGGGGCCAGGGGCTGGGGGCACAAGGCTGGTCTGTATTTGGCCCAAGGCAGGGTGGATGTGGACCTGGGTGGCCACCGGTGCTGTATGTACATGTGGTAGGAGACAAAGAAATCACGCTATGTCAAGGCCTTGAGAGCGGCAGAGCACCATCCATTGGAAGATACGCCAAGGATTGGCACGCCTCTGGGGCTGCTCCATCCAGGGCTGGTTGATGAGCCAGTGGCGGAATGTCTGGATGCTGTCCCTGTCTTGGAGCTCCCTGGTGTCCCACTGCAGCATCTTCCTCAGCGCCTGGTGGTGCATGTGCCATGTGCAGAACACTGTCTGGAGGACATGTCCCTGGAGGTGAGTGCACATTGTGCTGTTCCTGTCCTTGTCCTTGCTTGGCCCTGGGTGGAGGGGGTAGTTTTTGTTTGGGAAATGACAGTAGTAGCAAGCCCACATGGAGCCGGCATACCGCAGCTTGTACTCGAATGTGTCAAAGGGCATGGTCGAAACCCCCCAGCTGGACCAGTCGCCTGTGAGGGGGTACTTGGGGCAGGCCTCGAGGCCATGTGCACCCCGGATGATGCTGCCGTCATGGACCCAGCACTGGATGCAGGCACCTTTCATGATGTCCAGGTGGCGTGTGATGATCTCTGCCACCTCGCGCTCTGCCTGGTGGGACATCTTGGCTGTGGCAAAGTCGACCATGGTTTGGAGCAACACTCCTGGAGCGGCAGGTGGGCCTGGCAGCAGGGGTGTGGGTGCCGCTGTGCCCTTCCCCAAGGCCGGATAGTACTTTGGCTTGATGGCAGAGGTGCCTGGCTGGGTCCGAGGGTCTGAAAACCGAGCCACGATGGCGTCCGGCGCTGTGAGCGAGGCATTGTTTGACCTGTGAGGGAAGGGTGAGTGGGTTTGGCTGCTTGGAAAGGCGGTGGAGAGCATGCACGCACCTGTAGTGGCCAGAGTCGGTCTGCACGAGCTGGGCACCCCTGGTCATGCTTGCTGCCTGGGTGATGGTGGTGGGAAGGGCTGGGTTGGGGTTGGCAGCTGTGGGGAGCTGGCACCGGCTGCACAGCTCAGCCCCTGGGATGGCAAAGCAAGGAAGGGGGTGGGCATCGACCACACCTTCCAGCTTCTCACGCATGCAACCCTGGCCAGAGGTGGCAGATATGAGAGGGCCCCTCCCTGCAAAGTCGTCCTTTGGGGCCTCCTCCTGTGGGGCGGCCTCATCCAGCAAAATCAAAGCCTCGGCACGCTGGCCATCTCTGCCTGCACGTCCAGACTCCTGGAGGAAGTCGATGGTGGACCTCGGGAGGCCGATGTGGATGGTCTGGCGGATGGACGGGACATGGACCCCTGTGGAGAAGGCAGAGGAGGCGACCATGACACTGCAGCCCTCCCCGCCTGCTTTGAAGGCAGCAAAATTGATGCGGCGCGTGTCCTCGTCCATGCGCGCATGGTAGGCAAGGGCCCCGAGTGCGGCTGACAGTGTGTCGACAAGGCTGGTGGTCAGGCAGAAGACCAGGGCACGGTCGGCAGGCCCCTTGAGGTTTTTGGCAAGCTCGCCCTGGACCAGGGCGACCATGTTGCTGTTGAGCCTGGGGACAGGCCGCACGCGATAGGCCACATTGGCCCTGGAGGTGGGCGCCCTGATGTAGGTGACAACAGAAGGGTTGAGGCCCAAGCCCTCCAGCACACGGCGCTCGAGGGCCAGCCCTGCGGTCCCAGACAACAGCACCCATTGGATGGGGCCGAGGGTGGCAAACATGCCCAGGAGTGCAAACGCATCACGGTAGTCTGCCTGGGTCGCAAGGGTGTGGAACTCATCCACCACAAAGCGGGCGATTTGGTTTTTGGCAACCAGCTCCTTGCAGTAGCCATAGAAGCCATCCTTGACGGCGCTCTCCACAACGACAAACACCAGGCTGGCAGAGGCCCTAACACCGCTCCCCCACGCAAGGCTGGGGATCCCGAGGGCTTTGGCCCGCGCATTGTGGTCCTCGCGCAGGCTCGCATAAGGCACAAACACAACAGTGACAAGGGGCTGGGAGCGCTCGAGCCAGGCAGGGAGCTGGAAAATGAGGCTTTTGCCCGCACCGGTGGGGAGCACAAAGCTCCCATAGCCCACACGGGCAAGGGTGAAGGCGATGGCAGAAGCCTGCTCCCTGGACCGGAAGTGCACATCAGGGCTGTCCATGAGGTGGCGGAGGGCATGGAGGGTGGTGCTGGGCAGAGAAGGCACAGGCCTCGCGCCAAGGACTTCGCTGGGGAGGGGGCGTCCTTGGTTCTCATAGCGCAGGGCAGCCATGCACTCAGAGAGGACTGCAAGGATGGTGGGGGGGAGCTGCTGGCTGACCTGGGAGGCAACATCGGTTGCAAAGGCAACCCGCTCCATCCTTGTCCAGGCAGGGGAGGAGGAAGGAGGAGGAGAAGAAGAGGGACCAGAGGAGGGGCGCAGGCCACAGTAGCAGCCCGTGCCCTGGGGAGTCTTGATCTCATCTGAGGAGTGTATCCCCATGATCTGTGGTGCTGGTTGTGAGTGGAGGGAGGGGCAGGAGGCAGGGAAAGTGGTCTTACCTGGTGCCACTCCATGGAGAGGGCCACCCCCGCACGGACAAGGACTTCTGGGACGGTGCTGCCATCCACCGCATACCACCCGTCAGCAACCTTGGAGCCATGGCCAGACTGCTGGTCCAATACTTCCTTCAGGGTGGCTGCAAGGTGCCAGGAATCCAGGCTGATGAGGTGGCGGGACATGCCGATGACTATGTGGCGAAGGTCACGCGTGCCAAAGTCAGCACCAAAGCGGGCCAGGAAGTGGCGCCTGAGCGTGCGCGTGAGGCTGGCAGTGTCGATCTTGCGATGAGGGTTCCAAAACAAGAGCTGAGTGCAGCGCTGGACACGCTCCTGGTCCAGGCCCAGCACCTCGCTGGCGACGACGGCCAGGGCAGGCTTGACATAGGTGATGACAACCTTGATGATGTCAGAGAGGCCTTTGTCAAGGGCACGGACGGTGTGGCTCGCATCCGCGCCATGCTTGTGGGTGGTCTTCATGTAGCCCCCAAGGGTGACCATGAGGTCAAAGTAGGCATACACACCCCTCGTCCTCGTGCTGGTGTTCTCGCAAGGAAGGACCTCGAGCTCGGTTCCCCTGGAGTTCTGGCCACAGTGGAGGTTGACGTTGGCAATGAGGGACTCGCAGACATCCCCGACAGCAAAAGTCCAATCGAGGAACCTGGGTGTGTTGTATGTGATGACCCCATCTCCAGTGGTGGTGGTGTAGTGGCCCGAGGCCAGCATCGCACGAAGGAGGTCAAAGCGCTTGTCTTGGAGGGCATTGGCAGGGTCTGCACAGAACGAGTAGCCCTCGGCGACGTTCCCCATGTCGTCGACAGGGAGGGTGGGAGGGGGGAACTGGGAGCGGTCGACATGCTCAAAGAGCACATCCATCCTGGAGCCGAGTTCCTCCCAGGCAGCCTGGACAACGTCACGCATGCCCTGGACAGACATGTGGAACCCCTTGTAGGTGAAATTTTCCCAGGAGTTGGGCTGCCAGTGGAAGGAAGGGGGGTTGCGCGAGAGAAGGGCTGTGCCAGAGGCGATGCTCTGGTACTGGCGCAGCCAGTCAAAGGGGGTGTCCTCCCCGACCTTGACCCAGCAGAGCAGCTTCTGGACAGACGCATACAGTGTCTCCTTGTGCGCACGGCTGTCGATCAGCCCCTGGTTGAAGGCCAGCGCACGGGCGACCCAGGTCACCCCAGACAGGGGGGAGGTGATCTCCTTGGCAGGCAAGAACTGGCTGGTCTTTGGGCGGATGGAGATGGAGATGAGGAAGAGAACGAGTGCAGAAGACACGATGGAGTCGTCCTCAAGCCGGTGGCAGAAGGCGGACCACAGCATGGCCTGGAGGGCCTCCTGCGACTCGTCCCCGAGCGGGTCCTCCCCTTTGAGATGGGAGGTGAGGAGCTCGGCAGCAGTGGCCTGTGCCTCTGTCTCATGGTAGGGCCGTGTGTCCCCAGGCGCATGGTGCCAGCGCAGGAGGAACGTCGCAAACCGCGCTGTGTGCCGGATGACGGTCGCAAAGGTCGAGTCTTCCTGCGGCTTGTCCCAAGGCAGGTCTTCCCGGTCATCGCTAAGCAAGGGCGTGTGTCAGAGGAGGTCGGATGGACACCCGAGCTGTGGGGGGGCTTACTCTTGGGACTTGAGGTGCCTTCGCACGAGGTTGTTGTCTGGGGAAACCTGGGCCACAATGGAGTGCATCAGGAGCTTGGCAAGCTCTGGGACCAGCACCCAGTCTCCCTCTTTTGGCAGGGTCACCCTGGCCCCAAAGAGCTCCAGGTCTGCCTTTGTGTAGTCGAGCGCCCATGCGCCCACACCGGTCCTCGCGAGGAAGTTGTTGAGGAACTTGTGGCCCTCGCCAGGCACGGCTGGTGCTGTGTAGGACTCCCGGCTCTTCTGGAAGCTGGCCATCATGAAGGATATGGGGTCTGGCCCAGAGGGGGCATGGCCCGCACGCAAAGGGCCATGGACGATGGTGACACGGGTGTGGGCTTCCTTTGACGACCAAAAGTACTGGGTGTCGCACTCGACCTCTTGGGCCTGCTGCGCACCATGGTGGGCAGCACGGTGGGCATAGCCAGCAGACCGGCCAGTATAGGTGTAGACACATGGCACGCAGTGGTGCCCCTTGGAGGTGGGCAGCCCTTGGACGGCGACGGATGCGTCTGGAAGGCGAAAGGGCTGGGGGGGGATGGCCCACCTGCTGATGAGCCGGTCCACATCTGTCTGAGAGACCCCCTGGTGCTTGTGCTTGGTGGACAGATGGTCATGGATGCGGTCCCCAGGGACCGCGAGCACACAGGGGGGGCATATGGCCATGTGGTGGAACGCATTGACCAGAAGGCCGAGGCGTGCTGCGATGGGATCATTCACGAGCTGATGCTCGGCATCCACAGGCACAGGCTGGTCAGCTGCTGGTGGGAGATGAGAAAGCGTTGGTTGAAGGACAGGGTGGCGGCACACAAAGGGCAGGGACATACTGGCCATGGTGGCCTCTGCTGGCGCTGGCCTTTTTTGGGAGGCAGCCACTGGCTGGTGCTCCTCCTCCTCATCCTCCTCTTCCTCATCCACAACAAACACCTCGCGCATGCCCCCGTCTGGGCCTGCTTGGGTATGGCAATGAGGTTGGGTCTGGTTGGCAGAGAAGAAGCGGTCCGCACCTGTTTCCATGGTCCGTGTAAAGGATGGTGGTGGGGGGACTTGCCTTTGATGCTGATGGGAAGGGGATGTATCTGCTGGGGGCAGGCAAGTCTGAGAAGGAGCCAGGGAGATGAGACCGATCTGATGGGCACGCACCAGGCTTGATGGTCTTGGGGGTCACCCTGGGGACCTCTTCATCAGTGGACTCTTCTTCTTCTTCAGAAGGTGCTTCTGCTGCGGGGCCCAAATGAGACTGGGCCACAAGGACCAAGGGCACACAAGGGATGGCATACCTCTGCTCTTGACTTGTTTTGTTTTGGTGGGGCTGGCCTTTTGGGCCTGTTCTCCTGCCTCCTCCTCCTCTTCCTCCTCCTCTTCCTCCTCCTCAGCGCCTACCATAAAACAAATGTCAGATGGGTGGCACAGCACATGGTCAAACCAAAAACATGCCTTGAGCACAGACAGATTTGGTGGCTGGATCTTCTGCTGCCCTCTTTTGATCCTGTCCCCTGTGGGGACCTACTTCTGTGGTAGGGCATTTGAGTCAGGACAGCCACCCGCGAGACCTGGACCCAAGCTGGCCTGCACGTACCATGGGTTTTGGCTATTTTGGGGGTGTTCTGGGGGCTCCATTGGGCTTGCCTTTTTCTTCCAGAAGCTTGGGAAGCTTGGGAGGCTGCCTGGGAAGAAGCTTGCTCCCTGGCTGTCCTGCCGATATGCTCGCGCCCATAGTGCTTGGCAAGCTCGGCCTTGTCACCACAGGCCACGGAGCACTTGGGACACTGGTGGTATTGCCGGTCTCCAACAGGGACAAGAGAATAGGGCACCTGGGTGGCACTAAACCAAGGGGAGAAGAACTGCTGGTGCTGGTTTGACCTGGGCAAGGGTGAGAAAGAGAGGGATGGCTGGCTGCTGCTGGGAGGGCTTACATTTTAGGTGGTTGAGCTCTGTGTGGTGGATGGGAAGGCTGGGGGGATAGTGGGAAGAAGAGGAAAGCAGGAGGTGGACAGTTTTGTGGTGTGGTGTGGTGGTGGTGGTGGTGGTGGTGGTGGTGGTGGTGGTGAGAGAGGGAGAGAGAGAGGGAGGCTGTGCTGTGGAAGCTGTTGGCTTGGGCAGTGCCACATTACATAAGCTGACCATTCTGCTGGCAGAGTGGTGGCTGACATAATCGTGCCACAGTGGTGCCTTACATAATCTGACCATTTTGCTGGCAGAGTGGAGTGATGGCAGGTGGTGGCTTGCAAATGGGACTCTTTTTTTTTTTTTTCCTTTTTTTGGCAGTATGAAGGCAGTTATATTCAGTTGTAAATGGTGCTTTTGTGGGAGGGGTATATGTGGGGGATGTGTGAGATATGGCAAGACTGTTGGGTTGGGCATGTCCAATGATGTAAGGTGACCATTCTACCAGCAGAATGGTGGCTTATATAATGGACTGTTTTGCTTGCAGAATGGAGGCTTATTTAATGGGACCATTTGTGGACTTTTGTAGGGAGCTCTATGTGGGGATAGAGGGCTTTGTATGTGAGGACATGGTCCCACCATTTTGCCAGCAAAATGGTGGATTATGTAATCCAGCCATTTTGTTGGCAGAATGGTGGCTGACATAAGACGACTGTTTTGCTGGTGGGATGGTGGGTCTGGTATGGGGAGGGTGATGCTGCGGTGGTGTGGGCTGAGGGCAGGTGTGGATTGGATGGCTCAAGGCTTTTGTGGCAGAACGGCAGCCTGTATGGTTCCGGCGGTTTCGTTACACGAGACATGGGGGTCTTTTGGCCGGATGGACGGTGGCTTCTGTAGACCTAGCCGGTTCTGGGATCATGTCATGCTTGGGCTTGTGACCTCCTGCACAATGGCCCCCTATGGACACAGTGCAATGGGTGGGTTCGTTTGTGGTCCAGAAGGGCAAAAAGGCTTTTTGGTGCGACAGGTTCACATGTGTATATACAAGACAGAGCCCCCGGCCGCTTGGGGACGCGGATGCCCTAGTCAGAGTCATAGTAGTGGCTGCTGTAGTAGTCTGCAAACCACCCGATGGAGGGCTGCTCCCAGGCCCTTTCTGCTTCTTCTAATTCTCTCTGGATGTTCTCTGCAACCCAAGCATCCAGCTCGGCGTTGGCCATGTCCACGTCCCACCCGCCATGCCTTTCACGTGCGACCTCGCGCTCATGGGCTGCAATGTCCTGTTCCATCTGCTCCTCTGCCTCCATGATCATGTCGGCACAGGCCTCGGCAATCTCCCGCAGGTCCATGAGGCGCTGGACGGCTGCCGAGGCCTCCCTCAGGAGACCCTCCCTGATGGCGACCACAATGCCAAGGTGGTTTGCCTTGCTGAGCAGCGCTGTCAGCACATCCTGTGGGCATTGACAAGACAAAAAAAAGTCAGGGCTGCCCGCTTTCCAAATGGCAGGACACATGCCTTGTCGTGGAACACCTCGGCTGCCCACAGCTCATAGGGTGCTTGGTCCTCTGGGGCGCCCTGCTGCAGCGCGGCCTCCAGCTTGTTGGCACTTTCGTGGGCACCCTTCCGCAAGAGTGCCTTTCTCTGCCGCAGCACTGAGGTTTGGTTGGTCTGTCAGCATGGCCGGTGTGCCAGCAGGGGGGGGGGAGGGGTTGCACTTACTGGGACCTGTGGTGCAGGGGAGCAGGATCAGTGGGCCAGCCAGCCAGCAGCCTTCCCCCCAAGCCATCTGCTCACCTTGGCACATCCAAACCTGGGCCTCACTCCTGCCTTCTTTGGCCACCAAGGTGACAAAGAGTGCATCCCAGCAGAGCGCCACCTTGGCATAGGTCTGTAGGGAAGGGTGTGAGTGTGGTGGCAGGGGGCACGCTGTGTCTTGATGCACACACCTCGATGGCTGTGATCCTCGTGTCGGCCTCCCCTCCTGCATGCCGAGGCCGCTCGGTCAGCTTGTGCCGCTCTTTGGGAGGTGTTGTGTGCACTTGCCTTCGTGCAAGGTCTGCGCCAGCTCCCCCATGCGGCCGTTCCACACGACCAGCCTCCCCCCCGGCCCTCCACTAACTATCTGCATCCGATGGCAATGGCTGAGGAGGGCCGACCTGTAGGGGCCCAGGGCTTGGCTCGCCTCGTGCTCCCGCTCAGGGAGTGCGCTCCCGACCTTGTATGAGGCAAGCGACCCATCGCCCATGGTCAGGACCCACTGGTTGTTGGGGACGAGCGTGACGTCTTCGCTGTGGGTGCAAGATGATCAGCCGGCCTGCACCTCGTGTGGACAAGACAGGACTTGCATTGTGCTGTTGACCTTGACCTTGATCGCAAAGAGCATGTCTGGTGAGTTGAGGGGCCAGCATTCACTAAAGGAGAGAGAGAAACAGGTCAGGAGCCCAGAGGGAGACTGTGTGGGTGTGCAGGCTTGCTCACATTTGCCCCCCACCCCCAGTGCCAATGAGGATGGCTGGCTCCCCTTGGATCTGGACAAACTGGGCAGATGTGTAGGGACACCCGTAGCATGTGAGGACGGAGCTCCTGTGCCAGGCGCGCGTGTCTGCAGGCGGGGAAAAAATTGCACGTATTGGTGGGGTACAGGGTTTGGCAGGGGGGCTGGTGGGTGCTCACCATGGGACCAGGAGATGATCGCACCCGAGTTCTTGGTGAAAGCAAGGACTTTGAACTCTGCCCCGACACGGCAGTGGTCGAGGAAGAGGATGTCCTTGCCAGCGTGGTCTTTGACGCTGACCATGACCTTCATCTGTGCCTGTATGGATAAGGGGTCAGGCTGATGGCCCAAAGCATGCCATGCGCTTGGCTCACCGTTTGATCCTGGAGCCTGATGAAGCAAATGTCGCCCGTGTTGAGTGCGGCAAGGAGGAAGATGTCATTGACCGTGTGCAGCACGGTGACAGCTGCTTTTTTGAGAGGGAGAGAGGAGATGGGCATGCCCGAGGACAGGTCCCACAGGCACAGGCGGCCATCTGTGTCCCCAGTGATGAGGTGGCCATTGCTGTGGAAGGCAACGGCAGTGATGGTGCTCTGCCAGGACAGGATGTCAGCCAGTTGGTACATTTTGATGATGGGGAGGATGGTGGGAGGGCAAAGAAACAGTGGATGGTGGTTTTCTGTGGTGTGGTGGTGGTGGTGGTGGTGGTGAGAGAGAGAGGAGGGAGGCTGTGCTGTGGAAGCTGTTGGCTTGGGCAGTGCCACATTACATAAGCTGACCATTCTGCTGGCAGAGTGGTGGCTGACATAATCTGACCATTCTGGTGCCAGAGTGGTGCCTTACATAATCTGACCATTTTGCTGCCAGAGTGGTGGCTCACATGATTGCACTTTGCTAATGCGTCTTGTGTTGGTGATGGGATGAAGGAGCCTTTTTCCAGCCATGGTGGTGGCTTGCAAGGTGGATCCATTTTGCTGGCAGAATGGTGTCTGGCATGATGGGGCTGCTTGGACAGCAGACTGGAGGGCCTGAATGAGATGGTGCAATCATGTGGCCTTGTGATATCAAATCCTTGCACAAGGGGCAGCAATTGTTGGTGTGGTGGATGCTTGGGGTGGATGTGACTTGGTGGGTGGAGAAAAAGGCCTGTGGGTGGGGGGTGGCTGCTGTGGTCCACTTGTGCAGCCTAGGAGGGGTGTCTAACAAGGCTCCTTGGCCTAGTGGTATAATGTGGCATGTATGGGTCCAGAGGGCCTGGGTTCAATTCATGGTTGGTGCATTCCTTTTATGGGAGCACTGCCCGCTGTTTGCCCAGGCCCCTTGGGCTAGGGTTAGGTGCAGCACAGCCCCCGGCCCTAACCCTGACCCCATTCCGATTGGGGGCTATTGGAAAGTTTCAGAAGAGTAGGTTTCTGGCAATCCGCTGAGGATTTTGTCATCCGGAGGCAGTGCCATCCTCAGCGGATTGCTGGAAACCCGCTGAGGAGTTTATCTGGAGCCAGTGGCAGTGCTGTCCTCAGTGGGTTTCCAGCAATCCGCTGAGGATGGCACTGCCTCCGGATGCAATCCTCAGTGGGTTGCCAGAAACCCGCTGAGGACAGCACTGCCACCTGGCTCTGGATGCATCCGAGGCTGGTCCTAGCTCTAACCCACCTATACAGAAATCCGGTATGATACATGTTCTAGGCCCGTCTCCAGACCGGCTCTAGTCTTGTTCCTCCCCCGCTCCCCCTCCCCCATTTTTCTCTCCACTTCTGGGGCTCTGGAAGTCCGATTCCTCCATCCCTCTTTCAGTCTATCCTCCTTCCCTCTCACCGGGCAACAGGGGAAAGTCGTTGGCCTCCATGCCTTCTTGACCCCCACGGACTTTCACCTTAGATAGTTTCTTCTCATGGTTACCTCTGGGGCGCATGCATATTCCACTCTCAAATTCCTTAGTAAAATCCCATCTTCAACTTTTCCTCTCTCTATACCGTTCATCTCACTCAAGGGCCTTGGTCTTTGTTACCTATGTAGAATTTTGTACTCCTTACTTAGTTGATTCGTTTGGATTTGCAATGCTACACCCTTTACTCCCAAAAAAAAAAAAAGAGGACTCCATTTCCTCACGCTACAAAGCGCCTTTCCTCCCCATCCCTGGTTTCCCTTGAGCTCGTCTATACGTCCTTGTTCACTTGGGCCACTGTAGACTTCCTCATTGTTTACCTTGGTTCCCATCCACTCCGCGCCGCTCTCCGTTGGCGTTTCCCTAGTCTCCGTCGTTGGCCCTTGGCCTCCGCTCCCTAGTCCTGACACCGATGCAGGCTCCCCAATATCAACTGCTAGCCCTTCACATTCCATTTCCATGGCGGTGGCTGGCTGCCATAATGTGGTGGAGATCGCGATATAGGCGCGTGCAAGGTATGTACCAACCTTTTGAATTTTCCCGCCTGCGCGTTCTCCCCTTGGCTTGCCAGCTGCTGTGCAGTACTTACAATGCGTGTACCTACTTTGCTAATTCAAGATACACTTGCGTCAGTACTTCTGAGACTCATGCACGTGCAAGGTGCTTGACACGAAGCTACAGTATCAATATGGTGTAGTGATTAAAGTTCATTAAACCAATCTGATGTGCACTTGCAGGAAATACATGCTGTGCTGAAGACTGTGCTAGCAATCGTGCGCTAGCAATCGTGCGCTGAAAACCACACGCCAAAAAACTTGTGCTGAAAATGGTGTGCTGGGAACGGTGCGCTGACAAAGATGCGCGCTGAAAATCAGGATAAAATGACGGACTTACCCTCATAGGAGCCAGATTATAGACGCATTTGGCCTACTCTAGATGACAGCCGACTTTGAGACTTGGGTGCGCGGTACTGACGAGGGCAATTGTGCAGCGTAGCAATGGCACAAACAAGGGCACCCTGCTGTCAAAAGTCCCGAGGTGGCTCACCGAAGCTGTGGGACACTTGAAACTTCATCCATAGGTTGTATTCCCTAGCGGGGCGAAATGGGGGCATGAGCAGGAGGGAGAGAGGGCCAAGGGCGGTGAGGGGGAAAAAGGATGAACGCGCGACGAAAGAATGACTGTGCGTGACGGGTATGGCTCAGGAGGCAGCGAGTGAGAGGGGGGGAAGTGATGGTAAGACACGCATCAATATTGATAGTCACGGATGCGGTGGGAATGGGGAAGTGCACTGGGATTTTCGCTGGCCCAGCTCGATGTCACCCTTGACAGTGGTGACTTTGGCCACGCCTGCGGTGACAGCACTGTTGTCTGTGGTGTAGATGACAATGGGGAGCTCGGCCTCGAACCAGGAGCACACCGGGAGGGATGGGCGAAGACAAACGGCGGTGGGGTGGGAGAGGTAGCGCAGTGGCCAAGGGCAGCCAATACACGCGAGGTGAGAGAGTGGAGAGGGGTCAAGTGGGTGTCGTGGACTGCAGGAGGAAAAGGTTGTGAGCAATGACGGGTGATGCGGGTGGGTGGACTTACCTGGAGTATGTTGGTGGTATCGGTGAGACAGGGCCATGCATATGAGTTTTTCACAAGCCTTGTCAACGCAAGAACTCACACTAGGCAATGAAAGCCACTCTACAGCGTCCCATCTCTTTGCATATATCACATCTGTGCAGAAACAGACCTTGTGCCCGTGGTCACCAAATTCGCAAACATGAAATATTGCCCGATGATGGCAGCAAACGCCTACTAAAGCGGCACGAAATCCATGTCCTGTATAGCAAGTGAGCTTGATTGATAAGCAGTGGCGGGACCAACAAGAACACCTTTGAAACACAATGGAGTCGGCACAACAGTCCCCACCTTGCAAAGATCAATCACATTATTGACATATAAGTAGTTTGAGGATGGGCTGCAGCTTGTCCACTGTGAATTCATACGGCCCAGGTGTAAGCGCGTGGAGCATGACCTTCTCAACTTGGTATCTAACATGGGACCAAATAGTACGTCACCTCAAGCTGAAGCGTGAATGGGCAAGAAAGAAGCCCTCACTTTAGATGAATGGGTAGATTGGCCACACAAGAGGACAAAGCTCCTGTCGAATGCAAGCCCGCAAAGGACGATCTTGTGTGACCTACATTATAAGGTGCACATGAGCTCACATTTCGCTGAAAAGTCAGTCTCGTGCTTACCCGTCAAATCTCAGGTGGATGGTGATCCTAAGCTTGTCGACTGAGCCGTCTTCTGCCCTCTGTCTACAAAGAAAGGCTCCTTATTGGAGCCTTCGAGGTCTTTGAACACTTTCCCATCGAAGGGTGAGTGATACTCGCCTTGAGGAGGCTTCAGTCGATCTCGCCACACCTCCAACTCCAGCTCTAATCCCCATGTGATCACAGTGAGCTGCTCTGTGAGAGATCGAAAGGGTGCTCGTAATCGTGGCTGGTTTGTTTCACCAATCTTCTCCAAGAGAAGTTCCTCACAGTCTTTGCAGCGATCGCTTTCATAGAAGTCCGGGTGATAAAATCTGTTGCCTAGTGGGCACGCCGTGAGAACCATAAATTGGTGATCAGGTCCGAATTTTGTGAACATGGCTGTAAGTGCAAAGCGATGAAAGACATTCGATAGGATGCCACCCTCACGCTCAGTGCTGTGTGACAGCAATGGATCTTCTGCCTCATCAGCTGCGAAGGTGTCCGTTGCTGCGCAAGCTTCTTGACTATCCTGTAGCTTCTGACCGTATATTCCTATGCCAGACAAAAATTCTAGGTCAGGGAAAAAAGGTACATCAAAGGGGGTATGGTTGGCGGTGGCGAGGGCGATTTGAGTAGCTCGTCGCAGTCCATAACGTCAATTGCACAGTCTGGGGACCCGGACGTATCAGGACCATTGGTCCTATCCAATGTAAAAGCTTGATTGCCGATGCTGAGAACCCGAGGTGTCTGCGAATGGAATTCCGCGATAGCGCTGCTGTTGTTGCTCTTGGAATTGTCGACAGAAGCACCTTTCATTACACACTGCCTAGAAATGAACTTTATACGTACTTTGCACATGGGCTTCCTTTTTATGCGGGTTTTCTTGATTGTATCCTTTGTTTTGTTAGGCTTTTTACCCGCATACGTACAGATACGGCTGAGTACTATTTTGTTTTGCTGTAACGCCTTCGAGGGGTTGAGAGGGACTTGCGAGCAGACACTGACGGCGGCGATTTGGTAATAGTCGCGATGCGCAGCTACTTACTAAAGTGCCGCCGTTCCATCAGCTTTCCAAGTCGCCTCGTTGCCTTGCCGATGCACTGGCTAGGTAAGAAGATGCGAGGCCTTGAGAAAAATCACGACATCTAAAGATCTAGCCACGCTTTTGCCCCAGAGCAAGGTTCGAGGGGGCAGCCTTATCGCGCAAGGCGAGCGACTCGGATGCTTCGTCTCGCTGGAGACTAGACAAGGTCTTACGTCGTCTGAAGATCTTGCGATTCCTGACTCTTCCTGAGGTACCAGCTTGACCACACTCCACAGATCATTGATCATCATCTAAGTCGGGGGCATCTGAACGACGGGGGTTCCGTACGTGGGACGGAACGGTGGGTGCATTTACCAAACAACTCAATGCTGACCAGGTCTGCAAACAGCCCTTACTACCAGCACGAATTCATGGGCAAACCATCCAAGTCGTTGCTCATGACCTTAAGTATATGAACAACGCCGTTAGTGGAGTGCGAATACTACTGCTCATGGCGATCGCAGCCTGCGCACATATATGCGACCATCAAAAATGCCTTACCACGCTCTTGATACTGCTACTAAGTAACAACGAAGCACACTGTCTACTTAGCTGTTTGGGCCGCTCTGTTAGCTCTTAGCCATTCTCTCTCCACATGTATCTTGTTCTGTTCTCCGATCTTGAGAAAAGACGCAGCATTACAGTGGGAGCAAGCATTTAGTGTGGGACAGCTCGTGCCTACTCACTTGTCCCCATTTTGCTGCCGCGTTGCTGAATTTTTCTAAAACTGCACGGCACCTCAGCACCATGTCTTGGATCTTGTCTGCGAGAATGTTGAGTCTACACCACCATCATGGATATTCCCAGTTCGAAAAAGCAGTTCTCGCAGCCTCCCTCCAGGTGAGCTAGAGATTCTCGTGCCTCTGGCCCTGCCCCGACCGTCAAATCTGTTTGTACCACAGGAACTTGTGCAAGGGCACTTCCGGCGGCTATCTTTTGCATGGGGGCATCCACAATGAAGACATTGGCAGATACCATCAAAGGGTACGGTCACTTTTTTTTTATGCCTTACATGATATTTATCGCGCTCAGGCAGTTGCTGTGCCGCCTGTCCGACAGTCGTGTTGGACCTACCCGCCCCGTGTGAAAGCTCATGAGTGCAACCACAATTGCGTGTGGCTTCAATGCGCGTCTTGCTGTCGTATTGCCATGAGAAATGGCGAGGCACGCCGCAAAGTGTGGAGAATGATTATGTCAGCTTCACTGATTCTCTCCGTCGCGCCTCCACCTTAGCCTCCCCGGTGTTTCCCGGGCATGTCAAACCAGCCACTCTGTCCGCTCTGTCCGCTCCTAATCAATATCAGGTCCAGTCGTGCCCGTAAGCACCTCCTTTCTTCACTTGTTTGCATCTCTCGGGCATCTATTGCTCTTTCCTGTCCATCAGGCCTTCTCTCGTTCATCGGGCCTTCTGTGACTCATTCATCGGGTCTTCTCTCGTTCATTGTGCACGACCTCACCTATATTTTCTATCGTCTTGCTGGCCCCTTTAAGCGCCTCCTCAAGCATCTGCCGCTCTGAGTGGTGCCTGCTAGCCAGGCCTCAGTCCTCAGCACGCATCCTTCGCACTCTGCGCTTGCTCGCCCTCTCCCCTGGCCTGGCGCCCCCTATCCTATTTTCCAGGCATGTCATACCAGCCTCCCCGTCATAGTGTCGCAGCTCCTGTTGTCATTACCCATGACTACAGGTGCAGCGCCTCTGTGAGCGGTGTCAGCACCGTTACACAGACACGCCCTCTTGCCCCCTGGCTATTTCTAGTAAGATCTAGGTACTCTACTCGCGTTCTAACTCAGCTCAAGCTCAAGTCTCTACATTGAGAATCTCAAGCTCGCCCAACTTCTCTGGGACATTCCTCGCGCAATCTCGGCGCAATCATCTTAGGAATTCATTTTGGTACATGTCACAAAGAGCTCCATGAGCTATACGGACTTTTCTAAGATTGTCTCTGGGAATTGGCGCTCCTATGATCTACATCCCGGCTGGAACTTGCTTCATGCACGCTACAGGGCTGTGCTTAGCCATGTCACTGGAATCTATGCCCAAGTTGTGGTTCTGCACCTGCCAACAGCTTTGCAAGGGAGGCAGAAACGTACACAAATGCACCTGGTACCAACACGCTGTAATACATAACAAAGAAGGAAAAGAATCTGAGCTACCAGCAGGGACTTTTACAATAGGCAGCCAGCGAACGCCTCGAAAACACTATTTTGCTATTGCTAGGGTCAGTTTTCGGTGGCTTTTTTGTCCAGTATTTCTCTACCATGAAACCCCCTCATTGTCCTCAAAAACAAAGGTCAAGAGCCAAAAACATTGTTCCCTAGATAGTCAAGACTTGATGGCCAGCCCGAATGCCTCCCAAAACAGACAGAGTCTCTGTGTTGAAGAACGCTTTTTACCTCGTACACAGATAAAAGTTCTTTGGCACCCTTGGGCGCTGGTGTTTTGTGGGGATTTTTCTGAGTGTCTTCCTCTCACTTTTGGCTACCTTGAATGTCCCTAACTCTGGGTTCCACTGACAACTCAAATGGACCGTGGGCTTGGTGTCCCCACAACCTGCGCCCATTCCCATGCCAGTGCCGGTGCCGGTGTCAGCACTACACTGCCAGTGCTTGCACCTGCACCTGTGCTCGCATGCGCACCCGCCTGGTGGCCCTTCTATGAAGACATCTACAGATCCCTTTCACTCATGACCCTACTACAGGCGTCCTCACTCAATAACTTGGGACTAGATCACACGATGCTCCAACAACTCTGGGATCCCCCCTCTACTACGATTTCAGTGGACGTCCCGATTTACGCTTCTCGCTGAGGCTGTTTTTGGCCAATAGCAAGTCCTCACAAGATGCATACAGTCGAAATCCTGACACTGTTCTCCTTTGATACCACAAAACCTATATTGACGCACTACGAGGCCCAAAGCAAGGTTGCTGAACTCAGTGGCATTTCTACCATTATTTTGGGGCTGACCTCCAGTTTTTTTGATGTACTGCGAGGGGCTTGCCTTTGGTGACCTAACAGCCGGATTGCTTGGAAGGAGCTGCGAAAGCCAGGGCGTGAGATCGCGAGGCTCACAATTAGGGTGTTTCACGACGTCCCACTTGTACTGTATTTGAGCTCTATTTTGGTCCAACCTGCTCCAAACTCAAGGGCCATATTTGAGTCTGATTTCGCAAATATAACACCTGGGCGAGGTGGAGGGGTAACCCTCCACGGGCTGGAAATGGCATATTTTGTCTTCATATTTTGTTCTTTATTTTTACCCTTGATCTCTGCCATGCCAGGCTACCAAACGCGACCGCGGGGGGACCCCGGAACAATACATTTCAGTTGTCTACTCATGTGACTCAACACCACCATGCACTCACCAGCATCACCCACAACCCGTCTCCAATTGACAGCGCACACGCTGCGAACGGCCGCCCCGCTCGACTCGCACCCCTATCGCAGGTTCTCGGACGCAAGCAACGCCATCACGGCCGATGTCGTAACACATGCACGTATGCCCTGTATGGCGTTGGGCGCTGGGTAAGGATGGGGAGGATGGAAGGAGATGTGCGTATGGTATGCCCCCGCTGCTCAGGCACTTCTTCTGCTGTTATCCACTTTACTATCATCTGGCACTGTCACTCGCGGCAGTCCCTGGCCTCAATCCTTAGGCAATCGGTGCATGAGCCCCTCGCATACGTGGTCCTCCAACGCCCACTTATCACCCCTGTAAAAGCAGCGGACGCTCGCGGTTCCACTCACTCACACCCGCCCACGCCATAGACTACATCATACAACATGAGCTGAGGAGATCCGTTGCGATAGAAGGGCCCCCGTGCACCCACCTAAACTTGTCAAAAGTGATACCTGTAGTAGTAGTAGCAGTTTGATTTGATAGTATATATGTCGATTTTCCTGCCGTCAGAGCACCGGCCTTCAGTATGCAGAGCGGGCCCGCATGTGCACACACGATCATGACAGTGCGCGAGCATTCTAACACCTCCTGTGCTATGGTACACGAAGCGCGCTGCTCGCACACTCACTTTCGCACTCCCTTTTTACAAATTGATAGCAGAGGAGCCATGTACTTGTACTGTAACTTCGTCCTTATTATACATGGACTTGTGGTGCCACAAGAGACAGACTGAGGAGAGTTTGCGCGCAATTTGCGCCAATTCACCACAGAAAATTCTGCAATCCCTTTGGAGTGTGAGATATCAAGAGAGACATGGGATATTTGGAGGCCGGTGAAGGCGCGAGCGAGTGCGATGCGATAAGGATGATACTTAGGAGGAGAGAGAGCTTGACCCTTGGAGTCGAGCACACTTCGGGGTCTTACTGCTAAAAGCTTTCAACAAACAGCCTTAGCCATACCGAGGATCCCTGCCTGGCTGGCAGATGGGCTGAGCCTCGTGTAAAGGTCCACAGAGAGGCTGTATTTGGGCCGTATTTGGTAGTGCGAGAGGAGGGGGGGTTTCACGACGGCTCGATTTTGGGCCCTATTTCAGTCAAACTTGGGTACATATTTCAACAGTTCTACTATGTGTCCTAGTAAATAAGGGCTCAAGTATGAACTAAATATGACCTAAATACTGCTGAAATATGGCCGTCGTGAACCCCCCTATTGTCAAAGCGCACAAGACACCCTTCTTTTGGGCAAGCACGACCTGCTATCGGGGGTGAAATGGTACCTAGAGCTGGTAGCCCGAGGCCCTTGATTGGCGAGAGGTGTTCAACCCATATATTTGCTCTCCTACGATATCAGAAACGCCTACCAGACAACAAGTTTGACGTACGGCACCACAGGGGTATCAAGGGCGCAACAGCTCTATCGGCATCACGGCTGAGATTCCCTGTTGATGCGTGTACCAGAAGATGATCAGCTTAGGAGCAGGCACACTACCAAGAAGCCAGGCTACAGGCCAGAAGCTCCTGTTTACGTTTTACAAAAAGGATGCCGCTCTGTTCACCGGAAGTTGCAATACTTTTACGTACTTGCCAAGTCCACGCAAATAGCTGGTGAGCGTCGATATACATGTGTATATTTAACAGCGCCATGCTGGTGAGCCAGCACCATGGAAACATATTGAATGGGCTCTAGTGGATCTTCTTTTACCTAATTTTTGGGCGGGCATTGTTTGTTCACATATCAATGCCATCTGGAAACAGGAGGGCGAAGGCAATGCGGAGATAGGGTTGCTAGTGCAGAGGGCACGCAGACAATATTGATTTCTCTGCCACGTGTAGGGATGTTCAACATGCCAGCGTTCCAGCTGGGAGCTCGGTGGCGGGAGGGCATAAAGCCTCATTGAAGGTATGTCCATGTGAACATGCCCCATCCGCTTGCTCGTCATTGCATTCTGGGTTAGATATGACCTGGGGTGTGATGTCAGCTTGCTTTGGCGCAATATGGCTGGTCAGTAGCACGTCGCTGGGCAGATATGTCTGGAGGTGTGTATGCTGCCTATGCCATTGGGCACTAGAACATGGACACAATTAGTCATAATCTCAGAATGTCCAGCCGAGTCCACTAGTTCCATCGCTATCCATTCGCTTGTCCATGCATCTCAAGATCGTTTGCACGCACGCACACACACACACACACACACACACATCCCTACACCCATCCACTCACTTATTTGCATGCCTACTCACTCCCTCGGACGTTCCCACGCTCCCCATTATTTCTCACGCATGCTTGGGTGCGCATTTTTACCATATCTTTTTGTATACATACCTCACATCAGGAAAACCAGAGAATGCAAA
Organism: Botryobasidium botryosum FD-172 SS1; assembly: GCA_000697705.1. Taxonomy (NCBI): domain Eukaryota; kingdom Fungi; phylum Basidiomycota; class Agaricomycetes; order Cantharellales; family Botryobasidiaceae; genus Botryobasidium; species Botryobasidium botryosum. Next base: position 20,422 of record KL198164.1, read on the forward strand.
TATGTGTATATTTTCAAATATTTTTAGAAATGGCTTAAAATGCTTGGAAAGGCCTACACTGTCTCACTCAAGCGTTGAAAAATGATCTCTACCTGCCCGGGCAAAAATTTAGGAGTAATTTTTTGTATATTTTTCGAAATATCCAGAAGCGCAAGGTTGAGTTCGTAACAACTAAGCACATGAAAAAAAATCGAGGATTTCTATGCTCCAATTGCCATTGCTGTGGCAAGAACAGGGAGATCAGGCCCTTGGGAATTACACCAAAAATTCAACGCATGGGTGGCACACCGAATAGCTGTGTGATGCCACCTCTGTGGTTCTTTATCGTCTTGAGAAAATGCTGTGAGTATGTCTTGGAGCCAGTTGAATGGGCTTGACGTCAGCACTGCAAGGCGGTAAATGATTTAAGTAAAATTGGCATTCAAGTAGTCGAGAGTGCTGCAGCTGAATGCTGAGCATCAAGTGACTGTTGTATTGAGTGTTGATGGTGAAAGGGAAGATTGTTCGTGGTCATCAGCATCAATCCAATCAGATGCGCACAGACCATCTCCACGGTTGCATCCGGCTTCGTCTATATGCGCCTCGCTCGATGATCACTGCACCCAAATCCTCAACGTCTCTGAGTCCTCTATCATTCATCCTTCCAAAATTGTCTATTACATGCAGTATAGAGAACATCGTGCAAATCTTGGACTGCTTCAAAATGAAACTCGGGCTTTGAACTTTGCACACGATCAGAATAGTAATATCTATTCGTGTCTTGGCCTACTACTTACAATGCCATGCTCTAGCGACATTTAATGCTGATCCCACAGGCTTTTTTCTCTGCGCTGGCAGTCAGTATACACCCACTGCGTACACCAATGGGTACCCTCACGCTTTATTTAAACCAACTCCGGGGGGGTTTTTTTACCACCATTGGATGCAGCCCTGTGCTTACCCTCTTGTTTACTATTTCCCTTCTTCTTTCAGACTTGACACCCAGTCCAGGTCTCTAGCTGGTGGTATTTCTTTACTGAAATGTCCGATCACTTTTGGCCCTTCTTCCTAACAGCATTTTCAGTAATCACACTCTGGTGTTGGATATTAACATGAGCTGACCTTGCATCGTTCTGTCATTGCAACAGGAACTGCACGTTCGTCAACTTTACGAATATCTTGAACATGATCAAGGCCATCGACAGAATCAAGTTCAAGCCTGAGCACGCGAACCTGCATATCGCAGATTGGCATGCAAATCCTCCCTAATCCTGGGCTCAAGGTGATCGTGGATTGTGTTGTCTCTGGATGTTATCGCTGATGGTGTTGAGATTGAGGATAGTGTCTTGCCGCTGCCGGATGGCCAGCTTGAGGTGAATGGGCTACTTGATGGGCTCAAGGAGGTGGCCACCCCCACCAAGATTTAATTCTTCATCCACTCCGCTACTGTCTCTCCATCCCTTGATTGATGCAGCTCGCAGTTCACACTTACACATCCGCTTTTCCCTGCCTCAGACCAGCACACCGCACACTGCCCAGTAATCCATTTTGATGGGCTCTTAAATGTATGTCGACCGAAGCTGAATATGTGATCACCTGTGCAAAAGGCTAACATGGGCTCTTCTTGCCACCTATCTTGGACAGAAGGCATCTGATTTTGGCCCTTGTGTTGGCCTCATGGCTCAGCACGCACAGGATTCTGAATTACGGCTCCGAGAGTTGCAGGGATAAGTGGTGCCAGCTTTCCCATACTATGTTTTTCTATCACATCTAATGTCGACTGTGCCCAGGACTGATGCATTATGGATCCAGTATTTGATTTTAGAACTTTGCCAACCACACAGACTCATAACAATAGCCTCAGCATGCCATTACAAGACACAAGGCCATGCACAACATGGTATGTAATCCTTTTTTTGGTCTGCCAGTGCTTGCATTGCAGGTGTCTTTATCATGCTCCAAAGCGCTGTGTACATACATAAAATGGCCCTAAATGGCTCAAATTATCAGTAAATTTTCAAATATATAAGCATATATTCGAGGGGGTACTGAGATGGCCAAAAATGGCTGTAAATGCATATTGGGAAGTGGCAGCTGGGCCACAAGTTGAATATGCTGGCTGACACACCAGTGTGTCCAGGAGGGGTGAGTGCCTTTGCAGAGGACACAGAGATGGGGTGCATTGGGTGTGACTGTGGAGTGGTGGTGGGAGGGGTGATCCTGGCTGCAGGAGCCACAGACTGGGTTGGTCTGGCG
>KL198165.1:2277-37494 GCA_000697705.1 Botryobasidium botryosum FD-172 SS1
TTTTGCCGTTGCATCCGGCCCTCGCGTCCGCTCTCGTGCGCGATGGATTCTGCCGTTGCATCCGGCCCTCGCGTCCGCTCTCGTGCGCGGTGGATTTCCGTTGCATCCGGCCCTCGCGCCCGCTCTCGTGCGCGATGGATTCTGCCGTTGCATCCGGAACATGCCCCCGCTCTCGCGCGTGGTCAATTCCGTGGCTGCCTCGCTCGTCTTTCAGCCCTTCGCCCGCTGTACGTCACAGCGCCTTTCCCGCAACTCGATGCCTCTGGCCGCCCAAGTCCTTGCGGCATTGGCTCTTGTCCCTGGACTTGCCCCGGAAGAGCTCGTTACAGCCGCCCATGGGTTCCGGAGCTCCCCCTTCGTATGCCAGTCGCCGGCGCCTGTGCCTTCGTTAGCTGACCGATTTCGCCGGTTATTTCGCCGTCAGCCATACAAGAGGCATCTGCGGCCGCAGCACCTCCCAAATTCCCCCCATGTCTCCCTACCGTCCCCTCCTCGACCTCTGCCCCCCTCTTGACGCGGAGGCGTGGGTGCTCGAAATATTCGTGAGCGCCGCCCGCCGCACGGTACGTGCAGACTGCTCCGGCGCATCATCCGCAGCTGATCGTCCTCCTCAGCTGCCTCATCCGGGTCCGGCCGTCGTCGACCCGTACACTATCGCACTCCGGGCCGTCGTCGACGAGATGGAGCTCCATCTCGTCGTCCGCCACCGCGCTGGCGACGCTCTCCCGCCGCGCCTCCATCCGGATCACCCCGACGTCGTGCAGTGGGCACAAGCGCTCTATCTCGCTGCCAGCCGCTGTCTCCGCGGCCCCATCTCCGCCTCCACCGCGTTACCCTCCGCGGGCGCTCTGCCGCCCGACTTCCCCGTGTGCGACCCCTGTCGCGCAGCCTCCGTGGGCTGCACATTCAGCCACGACGGCGCCCTCGAATGCGACCAGTGCCGCTCTTCTGGCACTTTCTGCGAGCAGGTGTGGGCCCCGTCCGCGTCGTATGACGCCGCCCGCCCCCTCATATCCGACGCCTCGGCCCTCGCGAGCGAGGCCGCCACGCAGGCCGTGGAGGCCGCCGCCCAGCGCGGTGTTCCCGCCCTCTTTTTTGCCGCCGGCTGCCTTTCCAAGAGCGCGTGCTCCCTGCGTCGCTATGCCCATGTAGGCGTTCCTTTGGATTGATTTTTCTTTTTTCTTTTTTTTTTCTTTGTCCTGTCCTTGTATTTCGTGCCCCTCATTAATAATCCGCCACTTGATCAGGCGTGCTAAGTATCCCACGCGTGCAGGACCGAATCAAAAATCATCCTTGGTATTCGTCTGATGCTTGGCCGCGAGACCTCGGATTCCAAGTATAGGACCACGCCTCAATAAGTATTTTGTATCAGCGTTTGCCCACGCCTGCATGGGCGCCTATGAGCCCCCTCCATTGCGCACAATCTCTCCACAGCGCGTGGCTGCACACCATGGTCAGCCATGAACGCGCTCAAATCGCAACCCTCGTTCTTCGCAGTTATGCGCTGTTCGCGTCACTCGCCTTGACGTGCTTGCCGCCATAGCTCTCGGATTGCCACTATGAGCGCTTCCTCGGCACCCATGCGTCTAGACTCTACAGTAGAACATACACACCGTGCCAGGACCCGGAAATATGCCCAATGCCCACGACGACGACGACAGCAACGACGACGGCGACGTCCCCTGCCCCAAAGACGTCCACCATCTCCCACAACGATCTTCCCGTCACGCCTATTAAACGCAGATACGGGCCCTTGCAACACTCCCAAGTGGCACGCACATCGCACATCTATACATCAAAATCCCATCTCGATTTCCAAGGGGTGATTGCAACGGCTGTATGCGTCCTTTCAAGCCTTTTTCTTACCCAGTATCATCCCCACTGCCCCATGCCAGGTACTTCAGCGACCTCGACAGCCGAAATCGCACTTTGCCACCAGGACTACTTACCCTTTGTAATTGGTATGTGTATTTCTTCGACCGCTCGCCACACTACTCAACTTCACTTAGTAGTTCCCCATGCCATCGTGCCCGGTACCCATCATATCCACAAGCCTCGTGTAGGAAAGGTGCGTGTGATCGTGCTCACAGGGGTGGGGAAACGAACCGGTAAGCACTTTCATATACCCTTCTACGCACATCATTCTAACTAAGCAGCGTCCTGTGCACAAATTTATACGCTATCGACTACTGCGACACCTGTCCCACTGCCCAGCGCCACGAAAGAGCTGTACGGGACGATATCGCAACACCAGAGAGAAAGGTGCCATTCTCGCAATACCTTCGCACTGCTCTGACTCGGCACGGAACTTATGCTTTTTTTCCTCTCAGGATATATCAATCTCCAAGGCGCGCGAAGGAGCGGTGCGATACGAGGCGGCTCGGATGGCTATGCGCACCAGGACACTGTCGGGTGGTTTTGCGCAGTTTCAAGGTGTCGGCGCGACTATGCGCGGCAGACAAACAAGGACGGACTCACCGGGCGCCTGTGCCGCCATAGGCATCGAGAGGTCTTGGGTCGTATGGTTTTGCCGTGGCCTGTTTGGTGGTGGCCCAACAGGTCTGTGTCGCAGTGGGTGCTTGCGTCACGCCCAGAGCTTCAAGGGTAGTAGTGAGCCATGGGCAGATCGGTGAGTAGCCGCATGTACCGGTAGCGGGGTGCGATAACGGCTCCTTGTTGCCAAAGACGGCCGCGCTACAGTGTCGAGAACATCAGACGAGTGCGTATAATTGAGCTTTTCACATACCATGGATCTTCATTGTCTTCCTCGCTGTCTTCAGTCGGAGCGCCCGTGGGCACAGACAACCCTGCGCGGCACCTTGCCGCAGCGAATGCAGGCTTTGCGACAGGCTTCGCCCTTGTGGTGGACGGAGCGCTCTTGGCGACGGGGGCGGTGGATTTAGTGGCGGGCACCATGGGCTTAGCAGTGGGTGTCGGCCTTGAGGTGGACGGAGCTGGGTTGGTGGCAGGTGCTCTGGGCGTGACAGACTTGACGATGGGCGCGATGGACTTGGTGATGATAGGTTTGTTGACTGGCCTTGACGTGGACGCGGGGGCAGCAGTCTTCGACGTGGAGGCAGACGTGAGCGCCTGCGATGCGACTACGATCTGCTTTCCAACCGATGTTGAGGTGGAGGCGGCAGGGCCGGCGGCGGGCATACGAGAGACAGGTGGAGGGGGTAAGGAGCGACGTGCAAGTCCTCGACCACGTTACATGAGGTGTGTCAGATCCTAAATTATGTTTTCGCGGGTATGGTCGACGTGAATTTCACACCACGCTCACCACCAGTATTTCACTCCCGACGACGACGACATTCGAGAGCGGTGGTTGAGAGCGACATTCGCCATCGTGAGGCGCAAACGATGGGTTGTGGACTGAGGGCGATGGTGGTGGTCAAAAGCGAATGCGCCGCGCGTCAGACCTGCGCAGCGAACACCTAAGTGCGGATGCAAACTGCGCACGGGCCCGTGCGCAAGATCACTTCACCGCGCCAAGTGAGAGCACGTGTCCGTGTCGTGGCAACGCGCTACCGTACACCTTGCAGGATAGGTTATACTTGTATGTCATGATGGGCGAGGATGTGCAGTATATTGGCGCAAAACATTAGAAAAAGTAAGGTTGGCGAAAAAGAAAAGAAAGAGAAAGAGTATGAGAGACGAAAGGAGGGGGGGCGTCCAAGAGGGCGCCTACTCATCCTCGTCCATGGCTTCCGTGTCGCTTTCCCACAGCCCCGGATCGGCCCAACCACTCCTCGTGAACGAGGTCCGTATCGTAGGCGGCTCCGCGCAGCGAAGCTCCCAGAGGATCCGTCGCATACCGCTAACCGCGTCCATTCCATGTGGGCTGGCATAATGCAGCGCCGACGGACCGAGGACCATCAGGGCATGGTACACCAGGTTGTGAGCCTCGTGAAAGCTGTCCCGGACGTCCTCCCATTCGTAGTAGCAATACCGATGCTTTTTCCTCCGACTGTCGTCCGGGTCCGGAGAGCTCCCTCGCTCGTCGACAGCGTCTGCGTGGGGCGGAGGCGCGGCCTCCACGTCGAGTGGCATGGCTTCGGGCGAGGGTGAGGGCACGGGCGAGGGCACGGGCGAGGGCACGGGCGAGGGCTCGCCCCCCCCACCGGGCTGCGGCAGTCGCGTGGCTTCGGGGTCGGGCAAGGCCCTGTCCTCGCCGGGCTGCGGCAGTCGTGTGGCTTCGGGGTCGGGGCCGGGCTTGTCCTCCCCGCCGGGCTGAGGGGAATCCGGCACGAACACGGGCGACTTCTTCTTTCTAGGCCTAGGGCTTGGTTTCGCCCCCGAGGCCGTCGTGTCTCGCTTCCGCCGCCGTCGAGAATCCACGAGGCCGTCGCACTTGCGCTTGCGCGTGTGGCACTCGTCGCACGCGCCCTTCTCTTTCCCTGTGCATTCGTACCCGTCCCTTACGCATTGGGGACACGGCTTTTCTCGTCCGTTGGGCTTCTGGCCTGCCTGGCCTCCCCGAGGCGCCGCCGACAGCAGCTGTGCGTGGGAAGGCGACACCGCACGCGCCACGCCAAGCTCATGCGGCTGGCTCAAACCGGGGATGGATGAGGGCGGTGGCGCCGAGGCCCCGTCGACCGTGGTCCTGCCGTCGGGCACGCCAGAGGGCTTGGCGTACGCGCCGCGCGCGGGAGGAGGAGCAGACGTGGGCGCGGGCGTGGGAGTGGGCGGCTGCTGGGCGGCCGCGGCGACGTCGCGATTGAGGTGCCACTCCTCCTTCTCGGCTTGCACTTTGCCGGCCGTCGCACACACCCTCTCTTCCTCCACCCTCTTCTCCTCTTCCCGCTGACGCTCCCGCTCCAAGCGCGCGGACTCTTCCAGCCTGCGCGCAGCCGCCTCCGCCGCCTCGCGCTCCTTTGCGATCTGCGCGCCATGCTGCACATACGTATCCGCGATCTCGCGGTCCCCGGGCTTGTTGAATACGTCTGGGAACGAGGCCTGTGGGTTGCGTCGGTCGGTGTAAGCGCAAGTCACGGTCTTCTGCGCGGCTGCGTGGTACGTACCACCCATTGGCTGGCGCGCCGTAGCCACGCGTGCCACTCGGAGCTGGGGGCATCCTGTGCGGGCAGGACGAGGACGGCGTTGAGACCGACGAGGACGGCGACCGGGCGCTCCGTGGTGATCTCTGACATTGCTGCGCGGTGGTCCATCTTGCGAAACGCGGTGGAGGAGGCACGGGAGATGGCGAACGGCGAGGCTCTCCTATTTATCCGTTGCCAGGGTCCATGTTGGCGGCTTAGATAAACGGAAAGCACCCGCCACCGCCGCCGCCGGACTCAGTCGGCCCAGCCGTCGGCAAACCTTGTTACGTAAATGATCTTGGATGCACCATAAACGCCGAGATGAAGAGACGGTGACCGGACGAACCGCGGGCGGCAGGGAAACCAACCAAAAGGTGGCGAAAGTGACGCTCGAGCGAAGGCGCGCGTGGTGCGATGAGTACGCGATGAACTGTGCGAGTGTGGCAGAGGGGGGGGGGGAACCGGTAGCAGAGGAGGACGGGCCTCACGCTATCAGGATCTTCTTCTGATGCATAGGATCGCTAATCGTCTTTAAAAAGAATGTGAGGAGCGGAAGCGTGAGCGATGTTCAATCGATATTGGCGAGGATGTAACAAGGGGATGGATAGAGAACGTACGTACAGCACCGCGATGGACAAGGGAGCGGCCCATGCGCCGCCTGAAGCCGTGGGGCAAGATCGCGGGTACGGCTGAGAGGGATATGGTGGTGGGGTGCTTCGTCGGTGCTACATGATTCCATCGTGAAGGTTGCCCAAGGGTACGAAATTGCCACAAATTGGAGAGACGAGGTTGGGAGCGGTGAAGCGTCGAGCGAGATCGAGGCTGTCGCGAGTCATTGCGTGGCCTTTCGTCGTCGTGCGGCCGTCCACGAGGACGGATGGGGTAGGCGAGATCGTTGTCGTGATGCGCCATCCTAGAAAAAACACTGCATTTGGGCATAGTTTTTCAGAGGCGGGAGGGGGGAGTTTGATTAGAGACCTTGCGCAGCGACGCGCTCGCCTTCGGCACGCCTCGGCAAACTGCATCCGCACTTGGGCGTTCGATGCGCAAGTCTGGCGCGCGGCGCTCTCGCTTTTGACCACCATCGCCCTCTGTCCACGACCCACCGCTCGCGTCCCACGTTGGCGAACGTCGCCCTCACCCGCCGCTCTCGAACTCAGTCGTCGTCGGGAGTGAAATGGTGGCGAGCGTGGTGTGAAACTCACATCTACCATGCCTGCGAAGACGTAATTTAGGATCTCTGATACACCTCACGCAGATCGAGGTCCGGGACTCGCGCGCAAGGTCTCTTTCGCTCTTTACCTCCTCCAGCTGTGCATCACCTAGCTCTAGTTCCGAGCCGAGGACACAGGTACGTCCGTCTCTCGATAACCTTTACCGTGCACAATAATTGCGCGATGCAGCATCGAGGACACACGCGACAACGCGGCCCCTAATTTTGAATTTGCAGACGCACCGTACAGCTCTCAAGACACCCCATATACGGACGCCATGCAACAAGCCCATTTTCAGCGCTACGGCCCTCGCCGCTTGTTTCATCGTGCCTGTGTGCACGCCCACGCGTTCGCCACCCGACCACCTGCCAAACAGATCGTTACCAAGAGTACGGCGTACGTGCCAAAACCTCTCGATGTCCACAGCGGCACGAGCATCATGCAAGCCCTCCCTTTCTGGCTGCGCGCGCATAATCGCGCTGATGGATGCTTTATAGAGATCTTTATAATATCGGCTGCTGTGCTTCGTACGTCGGCGTGATGCGTGCAATTCGCTCGCTCCCCAAGTCCAGGAGGTGTGTCAAACTTGCCCACTCGTACGGAACTTAACTGTCGCGGCAGGAATATGAACAACACAGCAAAAAGCCCATCGCAAAGGCAACTTCGCCGCCGTCCCGCCTCGCCGCCTCGCCGATTTTTCCATTAGGCAACGCGGGCGCAGATATGGGGGTGGGGGTGGTGCGGCGGGTTTCATGTGCTTTGGTGGGAAGCGAGTTTGGCGCGATAAGGCGGGGCTGGACGGACAACGCCGTTTTGTACCTATCAAAAGAATACCCTGTGGAATCGTTTCTAATCTGGTGCAAACCGATAGAATCCCAAGAAAGCAGGAGCGGCCACCCACTTTAAATTTTGTGTTTCAACAAGATCCAGCTGGTATAAGCGGTATCATTCGGTATATAAACCTACAGAAACCGCCCTGACCCACCCCGGTTTTCGCTGGGAGCGCTAGCTTTGTACGCTCAGGCGATGCGGGCACGCGCCGCGCGAGAGCTGGCTATGCAGGACATCGCGCCCGAACTACGCGGCATTAATGGACAGCCAGGTCAGATATATGCGAGTCATTTTGTGCTGAAAAACGTCTACTTACTTTGTCCATAGCTACGAACCAGCTCGGCACCTCTGGAAGTGGGCAACCCGCGCCGTCCGTGCAGTTAAAGCGAGTTCCCCGCGCATGCATGTATGACGCGTCCGACGCGTTCAAGTCACTGGTACTCATACCTATCACAACACGACGCAGCGATCAGAGTGGACTGCGCGACGCCCTGGCAGAAGTACAAGCCGAGTTGAATGAGTTCCGCACGCGCCTTGCCACCCAAGAAGCCAACGCCCAACCCGTGAGCCAGAGCGCATCCCGCAAGCGCAAGAGGATGGACAACGGGAGGATTTGCACGGGGAGCAAACCTGAGGGGGAATGGAACGATGCCGAGCGTGCGCTGAAGAGTCTTTTAGCAGTGAGTTCGAGTCCTTCGTTTTCTCGACCTGCGTGTCCGGGGCTAGCGAGACTGATACTTCTGATCGGCGCTGATCACAGGACCGATCATACTACTTACTTGTTCTCGCGCTTTCGACAAAATTCCCGGCGCCTTTCCTGGTCCTCCACCGTAGTCAAGCCTTGCGACAAAGCAGCCTCACATCATAAATCTCTACATTTCGGACATCCTCCAAGGCATGTGGCTAGGAACGCGAAAGGGGATGGTCTGATGGCGGCTATCTCGTCGGTGCGCTGGATTCGCCACCCGCGTAGCTTTAATTCAGTGATCAGCTGTCTTCGCCGCGGCCTTTTTCACTATATAGTTAGCGCTCATCCTTCGTTCTCAAAATTCCAGTGTCCTTGGCCATCAAGAACGAATTCATCACGTCACCGTCTGCTCTAAACTCTGCTGATCTCACCCACGCTTCCAGTTTTGGAACTGGCCCATCGCACAGCACTCACCAACGCGGACGCTGCCGCGCTCGCCCCCTCCGGCCCGCTCGGCCCCGGCCACCTCTCTACAAGCAAGCCTCCACGCCTGGACATAAGTTCCCCGGCACGTCCCCCGAGAACCTCGTCGCTGCGATGGCCAGCATCAACCTCCAGCCCCTGGCAAATGCTATGGTTAGAGTACACCTGTCTGTCTGTGTCCGACACCATCGCGACTTACACCCAATTGGTTGGTACAGGCACTACGCACTCGGATATGTTTTCTCTTCTCTACTAAATGTCTATGTGATGCGATTAATCATATCTCTAAGCGGAGACGCGTATACCGCCCCCACAGCCTCTGAACCCGACTCCCTGTGCGCGCGCTCCCTGCCCCCGAACCACTTACGGGTGCCGGGTTTGGCGTCACCAACTCTCTACCCAGGTCCGCCTACAGGCCTGGCCTACACGTGGGGACTTCCGAGTGGGGAAGGGCAAGTCTCTACCGTTGCATCTATGTGCACGCCCGGGCTTTCCTACGTACCCATACTTGGATGTTGACGAGGCGTATTGCCAGAGCCGCGCAGAGAGCAAGCCGCGCCAGATTTGTGGGCACCTCGCATCATCGCGGGCGGGGTCCCAAAACTCGTCGGTGGGCTTCCTTCTCATCTTGTGTGTTCTGCCAGCGGGGCCTCACGTCGTGCTTAGTTTGCTTGCTTGCTAATAAACCTCGGAGAAAAGGACATATCCGGACCGTGCGTGCAAGAGATGCATATGTTCCACCCCAATCCAATGGTTTCGATTTGTGTTTATTGTGCATGGTACGCCTCCTCTCTTGTTTTCCTTCTCTTCCCCTATTCCTCTCATACTCAAGGGCCTTGGTCATCTGTCACCTAGGTAGTCGTTTACTCGTCCAATACTACCCCCTTTAGAAAAATAAAAATAAAATAAAACCACCCCAGTCCAATACCCCCGCGTCTGTCCGACCACTTGCGTGCCCGCCCCTTCGTTCGCGGTTGCTCCCACAGCTGGCGGTTGTGTTGGGGGATGCTGGGGGATGTGGGCGGACGGTTGCTCGGACAAGCTGTTACCTGTTACATGTAACGTGCGAAGGAGGTAAGTAAGGAGATTAAGTAGCCCACGCCCAAGCTCTTGGCTCCGAGTTTTTTGCGCTTCCACAGCACAGTATACTGCCGGGTGCTAGTCTGGCGTTGTGTTGGATTGTGGCGGTGTATGTAGTAGATGTCTATTATCACGGGCCAGGAGTGCCAGAAGCCCCTACCATCGCCCGGAGCATCCTTGGACCTTGGCCGGGTGGTTGGGTTTCGCCGTTGCATCCGGCCGTCGCGCCCGCTCTCGTGCGCGATGGATTCCGCCGCTGCATCCGGTCTTCGCACCGCGTGGTGAAGCTTTCCGTGCCTCGACTCATTTGCCAGGGGACATGCCCCCTTTTACGTGAATGAGCCCTTAATGCGGTCACAGCGCGACTCGAAGGTGCTTGCCATACATGCCACGCTCGGGCACATGTGACTTTTGGCTTATGCCTGGGACCCTAGCCTAAGCTTGGCCGGGCTTGCGGCCCGAAAGTCATCGGCGGTGAAAATGGACAGCCTCAATCCGGTGACGGCGTGCCACGTGGATTCCCCGGGGGTGAGCGCTCCGGCTTCGTTCGCCCCACGGCCGCAGTGCTATCCTTGCTACTTTTTGGATAGTGCCTGTGGCAATCTCCGCATATAAGCCCGGCTGCAGCAGCTTCAGCTTAATCTTCCCCCCCCCCTCCCCTCCCACTCCTCCATGTCTATGCTGGACAATGTTCTCAGGTTGCGTCCCCCCAACGACGCCAGCGCCCCCGAGCTGGAGGTCTGGCGAGGCACCGTCCGCCATCAAGTGAGTCCTCCAGCCCCGTTCATCCCGACCCCCCCGCTTATCCTTGTTTTGTTGCAGATCGGTCCCGCGCTCATTTCGTTACTTGATGATCTCGACGACGCCGAGGGAGAGGTAGATGCCGCGCTGAATGCCCGCCCTGGAGATAGGACGTATTACACCGGCGAAGGCCATTTCGAAATCCCCGCTGAGCACAAGGAGAAGGTGCTCGAGCTGATCGAGAAGCTCGCCCTTGCAACGCTCTCGCTGAGGCGGGGCTGGATTCCTCACCCAGCCTCTCTTCCTGCGCGCGCTGGCTCCCCCGTCTATGTCTCGTCTGGCGCTGCGTCCGAGCGCGTTGACTCGCCGATCCCTCATCCAACCTCTCTTCCCGCCCGCGCTGGCTCCCCCACGTACGTCTCGTCCGGCACTGCCTCCGAGCCCCCTTATGTCCGGTCCAGCACTTCCCCCGAGCGCGCTGAGTCGCCCTCTGCGCCCCCCGGCACCCACCCCGGGCCTCGCCCCGCCCCCTCACCCGAGTTCCCCGGTTGCGCCGCTTGCACCTACAAGGGCATAAACTGCCACTACCCCACCGGGCCTAAGAATCGATGCGCATACTGCATCGTCAAGAAATGCAGGTGTGAGAGGCCCGAGTACGTGTCGCCGCCGCCGACGGCGACCCTCGAGGAAGTCCTCCCTCAAGTCGAGGCAGCGACGAAGCATGTCCTGTGTGCGTTGGAAGAGGCGTCGGCAGCATACAACGCGTGCCGCGACGAGGACCTGGGGAAAGCCGTTACCTTTTTAAGGCGGGTTGCGGATTCGCTCGCCAATGCTGTGCCCGGGGAGCTGCCACCGCCCTGACCACCGCGTGCCGCCCTCCCCTGGTTTGTTCTTTCTCGTCCTTCGCCCTCTCGCCGTTTTGTAATTTTAATTCTCCGCATTCTTTTCCCCCCCTTCTGTTTGCTCTTCCACGCTTCTCCGTCGTCTTCCTTCTCTTTCTCTTTTTGCAACTGTCCGAGACTAGTTTTTTGACCTTCGCCCGAAAAACGAGGCATGCCGCTCAAGTACCCCTTCAGCCGAGGTCCCTACGATGCGGCGTCGGTGGCCGCTCGTTCCCGATTTGGAATCGAGACGTGGTCACGTCTTTTGCACGGTGTGCATTGGTAATTAGCACCCATCACGTGGAAGCTTCCTTGATCCGATTCAGAGCGGGCCACCTTTATCTCGAATCTCGATCCGTGTGTGCGGCACGTGTGGCTCCGGGGTTGAACGTTGGATATCCCGTGGTAGCGCCCACCCCAGCATCAATTCTCTGGGGACTTTGGAGGCCTTAAAGCGCTTCAAAGCCCGCCAAGCGCTCCTAGACCTCAAAGCGCCCCAAAAGTGGGTCTTTTTTTCCCTGATGTCAGGGCCTCAGATGCCACGGCGACGGCCTGCACATATAAGCCCGGCCACCTCAGCTACACGCGTCCCCACCCCATCCCCCAACCCTCATCCATGTCTGTTTGCCGTGATATCCTCAGCCTGCACCCCAACGACAAGGCGCGGAGTCTCTATCTGGAGTTCTGGGTGGCCATCTGCCGCGAGGTCAGCTCCCCAGCCTCCCGCGCTCCGCCTTCCCCGCTGACCTTCCTTCTTGCAGGTCCTCCCCCTGGTCCCTCAGAGAGGCGGCGAACGCAGCGGACGCCGAGCTGGACGCACGCTCTGGCACCGCAGCTAGGGTGCGGTGGAACGGCGAAGACCCCATTCCCTGGCAGCTCGTGCCTTTGGCGTCGGCGCTCCTTGTCGCCATGCGTCCAGTGCAGCCTCGCACTTATGATCCGTCCTGGGCGCCTGCCCTCATGCCTACCGTGGCATCGGGCCACATCGAGCTAGCGCTGGCTACCTAGTATGTACGCTACGCCATCGGTTCCACGCGGGTGGCGTTCGACGAGTTCGGTGACGCTGAGCTCGCCAAGGTGGTTCTCGCCTGCTGAAGCAGGCTCTCGACATCCTCGATCGCTGTGCCCCCGGGGAAACACATTGATGAGCTGCTGTTTTTCTTTTCGCTTTTTCGTTTGCCTGATCTCCCTTGCATTCATTGCCTCGTCTTTCTGTTTCGCTTTGTAATTCACGTGCCCTCGAAGTAGCACGACCGAGATTTCCTGCTTTTTACAAGCCGTCTTTTCCTGCGCCAAGGCTGTCGTCTTGTCGCCCTCCTGCCAATGGGACGTTGACCGTAGCTGCCCCCCTCCTTGTTGTGCTCGCCAAGGCTGCAAGAAACGTCGGTTGATCGAGATATGGGAAGAGAAAGAAAAAGAAAAACGAACAGGATACAAGCAAGTGGCGAGGGAGATACATAGGTCTAAAAAAAAACAATAGTAAAATCAGAAGGGGGTGATGCGGATGCCCAAGTGGCAGGAGAAAGAAGAAGCTGGGGGAAAAAAAAAAACGGAGCACAGAGGACGAGAACACGCTAGCGGACGCGATGCCTATTCCATTCGCACGTCCTCGTCCGCAATCTCATCGTCGTCTTCATCACCGTCCTCGGCCTCGGTGCCTCCCACATCTTTTTCCCATAGCCCTGGATCGGCCCAGTCCTGCGCGCAGTAGGAGGCGCGCTCCACAGGCGGCTGCGACCCTCGCAGATCCCAGAGGACCCGCCGCATACCAGCGAGCGCGTCTAAACCGCGCGAGTGGTGGTAGTGCTGGGCCGCTGGGCCCAGGTGCTTGAGCGCGCGATATACCATGCTGTAAGCATCGCGGAACACACCCTCGACGTCCTCCCATTCCCAGTAATGGTAACCGTATCTTTCAGCCTTCGCTGTCAGTTGAGGGAGGGAGGCGAGGCTCGAGGGATTGTCGTCGGGATCCGCGCGAGGGGAGCGCGGCGCCTGTGGGTCGAGGTGAGGAGTGGACGTAGTGTCTGGCTCGTGGCGAGGGGTGGACGTGGTGTCTGGCTCGGGGCGGGGCGAAGGCGCTGCCTCCGCGGTGCGCTGCGGCATGCGGGCTGAGTCCGATGGCATTGGTGGGCCATGATCAGTGGGCAAGAGCGCCTTCCTCTTCTTCGCCTTCGGGCCTGACTTGACCCCCGCGGTAGCGGCGTCACGCTTCCTGCGCCGTTGAGTCTGAGGGACGCCATCGCACTTGCGCTTGCGCTTGTGGCACTCGTGGCACGCGCCCTTGCCCCTATCAGGCCACGTACACTCGTATCCACTCTTCACACATTGGGGGCAGGGGCTGCGGCCGTCACTGGGCTGACCCGCAGGAGACGCTGGCTTCTGAGGGGCTGTAGGCGGTGGCGTTGCAAGTCGGGCGGGCGAGCGCGTCCCATTGTTCTCCAAGGAAGAGAGCAGACGCGGCTGGCTCGCCCGGGGCGACCCAGGCGGGCTTAAGTTGACGATGGAGGACGGCGAGGACGAGGCGGGCGACGGGGCGCCGTTGAGAGTGGCGCTGTTGTGAGGGCGGGGGACAGGGCGCTTGCGCTGCGTGCTGAATAACGGCAGAGGCGGCGCACGGGTTGTCCCACCAGCGACGGGAAGCTCTTGCGCGCGTGTCTGTGTGGGCCTCAGCGCTGCGTTAGTTGGCTCGCCGCCTGTGTCGGGAAGCCCCAGGCTCATTGATCGGGACATGTGCTGTGCGACTGTCGTGACTTCGCGATTGAAGTGCCGCTCGGCCTTGGCCTCTGACGCTCGCTTATCCTTCTCTGCTCGCGCAAGATCGGCCTTTGCTCGCTCGCCTTCCTCCTCCAGTCTCTTCTTCCCCACTCGGTTGGCCGCTGCCTGACGACGCTCCCGCTCCAGGCGCGCAGATTCTTCCAGCCTGCGCGCAGCCGCCTCCGCCGCCTCCGCCGCCTCGCGCTCCTTTGCGATCTGCACGCCATGCTGCACATACGTATCCGCGATCTCGCGGTCCCCGGGCTTGTTGAATACGTCTGGGAACGAGGCCTGTGGGTTGCGTCGGTCGGTGTAAGCGCAAGTCACAGTGTTCTGCGCGTGTGTGCGTGTACGTACCACCCATTGGCTGGCGCGCTCTAGCCACGCGCGCCACTCGGAGCTGGGGGCATCCTGTGCGGGCAGGACGAGGATGGCGTTGAGACCGACGAGGACGGCGACCGGGCGCTCTGTGGTGATCTCTAACATTGCTGCGCGATGGTCCATCTTGCGAGATGGGATGGGGGGGGGGGACAGGGGAGAAGGGGCGAGGCCCTCTTTTTATAGCTGTGGAGCAAAGACCCTGAGAACAGGGTCCGTGTCGGTGGCTTCTAGGTCGGGACGCGGCAAGAGTCCGGTGAATGACAGTACTTGTGATTAACAAAGAGCGGCAAAAAGGGGCGGCAAAAAGTGCCCGTATATGACAAGAGGAAGCGAGTGCGTGGCAACTCAAACTTAAAGAGGAGAAGGCCCGTAGCCAAAAGAAAGAAAAAAAACATTGTCAGAACAAGCCGGCGGGACGCTCGCCCTGGGGGCGTGTCATGATGCGCGGCCCCAAGACCGCGAACGTGCCGTCGATCAAAGGGACAGACCACCTCCCAGTCGGCCACGGTCGGTCAATTTGGGCGGAAGGGAACCAAGTGAACTTATCGAACTGGCGGAGCAGCTCCCTCCGCATCTCCTCTTTCACGGCCGGGGCTTGGTCTGCCATGAGCCGCATCCAGGCGTGATGATACGCCATGGTCCGGTACCCCATCTGTTTTCCGGTCGCGTCCTTATTGTGGACAGGAAAGCATTTGTGGAAGCACGTGGTCCACACCGACCATTGCGTCGAGGGCAGGACGTGACCCCACGAACGGATCTGTGTGGCGCGGAAGATGGTGGGCAGGTCCTCGACGCGGCCCTTGAAAAACTCGTGCGTCGGGGGTGGTGACGGATCCGGGTTGATGAGCCAGCTGTCCGAGCCGGTCTGGGTAGGAGATTTCTTGATCAGCTCAGGCGGAAACGAGTTCCAGATCTTGTTGATAGCGAATTCGGCCTCTTCGAGGTTCAAGACACGGAGCCTGTCGGCAACTGAGGCGAGGGAGATGCGGTCCGCTGCGCGGATATCCTCTAAGGCGGGGATGGACGCGGCCGCGGCAGTGACCAGCCGCTGTCGGTTGTTGTGTCGGACAGGGGGGGCGTCACCCTCCTCATACGTGGGGTTCCTGCGCTTGGCCGCGATGTCGTTTTGGTCGACGAGCGCCTGTAGCGAGGGCACCTTAAAGACCTTGCACAACGTGCGCTCAGATGCGCACTGATACACCCTAGGGTACGTCACGCCGCCGGGTCCGGGGTCGAGGATGACGTGGTGCAGCCACATCGTTCCACCGTTCTGAACCGGCCGGAGGGTCCCATCGATCTCTTCGACGGGGTGAAGCACCCTCGACAGCTGGCGCCATTGGTTGAACGCGTCAGGGCGGCTGTTGAGGGCGTTCAACAGGTAGCAGCAAAGGGCCGCCAGGGTGAGACACTCCGGGCGCGCGCGGTGGCCCAGCGGTAGGACCGTCGTCCACGTCAGGAGAAGGCCCAGGCCGATCATGCGGTGCATTTTGTAGGACCTGAGTTTAGGGGGTGAGCCACGAGCCCGAGAAAGAACGATGAAAGCAGCAGAGGCACGCACCACCACACGTCCGACGGGAATGCCACAAGGGAGTCCAGCAGGAGGTCGTCCGACAGAGGCTCGCGCAGCACGAGGTGTAAATTCCTCAGCGGCACCCTGATCTCGAAGCGGGCGGCGCCCGGCTGACTGGCCTCGCGCGCGGTGTCGTACAACACCCCCATGTCCTTGACAAACTTGGACGAGGCGTGCCTGCCCGAGCCTTCGACGTACTGGCGGATGACCTTCTCTGGGTCGACGAACTTGGCCCAGCGGCCCTTGTCCTGCATGTAGGACACGGTTTTGTCGGTGGTGTAAACGTTGAACTTCACGATACCGATGTCATTGCGGTGGGCCGTGCAATTCCACCGTGCGCCGGCGACGTCGAGCAGGAGAGCTGTTTGGTCGGGGAAATACACCTTCTCCAAGCCCGGCTCGATGCTACTGCGCACGTGGTCTATCTCATGACCCAGCGTCTCGGCAAAGAGCCGAGTGTGGCAATCCGTGCGCCAGTGGACCGTCGAGTCCGGCAGACTGTACTCCATCGCGACGTCGATATAGAACTGCGAGTCGGCCCAGGCCGCGTTGGTGAAGTCGAACCAGGGAAGCCAAGCGAGCATTTCGGCGGCGATGTCGATCTCTTCGGGCCCTTCGCCGCGCTCGACGGCCTGGGGGGCGAGCAGTTTCGCGCCCTTGACCTGGATGATGAAGAACGCGCGGCGGGCAAAGTCGAGACTCGCCTTGGTCTCAAACCGCTCTAGCATGCCCCTCTGTACCTCGGGCCAGTTTTCGGCGTTCAGGACATGGCCCTGCGAGTGCATCACCACGCCGTCGGCCGTGCGGTCACGGATGGTTTCGGCGCGATAGGACGCGGGGAAGTGCGCGCGTATGGGTAGTGGTAGGCAGGGGCGGATTGCGTCGTCGTAGACCGCAGCAATGAGGTCTTCCCGCATAGGGAGTGCCCCGGGGACGTTGTGTAGCGCGGGGAATGCTATCATGAAGCTGACCTTGTCGCCGATGCTGGCGAACCGGTAGTTGGGGATCCTGCCGATATTGACGGGCATTAGCTGCAATGGATGAAGCCGGGGTGAGCGACCGCGTGCAAAAGAACAAGGAAAAACTCAATTACGTACAATCCCGGGTTCGTCCGAGGGGATGTCGTACAAGATCCCCGGCATGCGCGTCATGGATCTTGAAGGGTCGGCGTGAACGTGGACGGTCAGGAAGCCGGACGCGAGGTGGATCAGTGGGCTGTGGCCTATGAGTGAATCATAATCGCGCGTGATGGTCACCCACGGGAGATCTCGTGGAAGGAGCAAGTCGGCGTAGACATTGAGCGCCGTGAGCGGCTCGTCGTCCTGGTTGCTCCGGCCCTGCGTGGTGTAGCGCACATACTCGTGCGAAATTGCCTCTATGGGCTCGCCCTGCTCGTCCAGGGCCGGGGATAGGGCGTGGGCCCGTCGGTTGAACTGGGCAAGGCTGCAGTCGATGATGTCGCCGACAGGCCTGTTCTGGGGGGCTACCATGGTGTGCGGTAAGATAGGTGATCGCCAAGTAGGGGAGGGGGCAAGGGAATTAGCGGTTTGGAAAAAAGATGGGGATGGGATGTGATTTATGTCCGCTCGCGCAGCGATCCGTGCGCCACGGTGCCCGCTAGCTCCCCCCGTCAAACCTCAGTGCCGGCGCAACTTTTACTTCTAGCCTGCCTCGTGCTACCCCCTGCGGCTTGCTTGGGCACCGTAAACCCGCTTCCTCGCGTTCCCGCATTTCGTTGTAGCGAGGCAAAGGGTAGGCGATCCCGTTGCGGCCGTGCCTGGCACGGCGATGAAGTGCACCGGCTCTGGCCCGTCTCTCGTGGGCGATGGATTCCCCCGGCTCTGGCCCGTCTCTCGTGGACGATGGATTTCCCTGGCTCCGGCTCGTCTCGCAGGGCTGATCGAGCCCCGTCTCTCGCGGCGATGGATTTCCCTAACGCCCCCACGCGCGGCGCGTCTTGCCGGGCGAGGGACGGTCTTGTGTGGTGATGGCCTCTGCCACTGGGGGTTGCCTGCGGTTTTGCGTGTGAGCCACGTTGCCAGGGCGGCGACGTGCCGTTAGCTTCCGGGGACGGGCACTATCACCGCGTGATGGCCGGCTCCCTTTTGCGCGCCACGGTTAACCCCATAAAATGGCTTGGCTGTATGAGTTTTGTCTCTGTGCCCCCTCAGCCTCCTCCTGCCATGGCAGCCCCCAGCGCATTCCCCCCTACTCCCCTACCCCCTGCGCCAACGCCTGCCACGCCTGCCGAGCACGAGATCGAGTACACCCGCAGCGACCCCGGCGGCCTCCGCAACCACAAGGCGTCCTACGCCAACTGCATCCTTGCAGCAGACGAGGATGGCGGCAATCTTCCCTGGAGTTCTTTAGCCTTCCAATCGGTCACAGGGCTGTCCGAAGAGCATTTTCTGGACCCGGAGTACCTGGATCGAAAGGATAAACTGCCGCTGCCGCCGCAAGCCATAGACGGCATTAGGGGGTGGCTCGGAAAGGTAAAATCTGACATGTCGTATCTCAGGTGTTCGCGTCTCTCCGACTTTCCCGAGTATAAGGAATGGAAGGACGTGTGCATCCCGCATTTCCGGTCCAAAGGCAATCTAGACGACCAGATGATGGCTGTCCTCGGCGAGTACGAAGCGTCCTACTACGACATTCGCCCAAGCTTTCGTCATCTGCCCCCGCAAGAATTCGCGGTTCGTGCTTGCCCCGCCTTTTTTCTTGTCATGGCTCTCACCACCAGCTTCTGGGTCAGGCGGCGATGAGGCCCAAGGACCACGTCGAGGCCGTCGTCGCCCCTCTCGTCGACCTACTTTTTGGCGAAGACGGGTACATCCCAGGCACGGAGCACGTCCGCCCATGCATCCGGCAGGTCGTCGTGGACCTGCACTACTACATTTTTAAGCGACAGGAGTCGGTATGCAATCGCCGGCTGGGCGCCATGCGCAAAATCCGCGACTGCCTCTTCAGGGCGAAAGAATGTCAGCTGCCGCCCCCGTTCACACCTCTGTCCCTCGCTGACTCCCTGCTTGGCCAGGTCTTTTCAAATACAAAGCATATTCGAACTTCAAGGAATGCCGCCGGTACCTGCTCAGGTGGCAGGCCAGCCTTCATGTCGACCGCGACCCAGGGAACGCCGAGTTCCTGGAGGCATCCCAGCAAATATGGAGTTTCGTCCAAGAAACTGCGCCCGGGCTTGTGGGCAATGGTGACAGCACGCTTTGGACGGAGACCCAGCTCGCCGACGCGCGCGCCGCCATGGAGTCGATTGCCAACTTTGACCCCGACGCCGAGGTGCCCGACCTTGCTTGCGACAGGGAGGAGCTGGGGCTTTTCGACGAAACGGAAGACCTAGGGATTGACGAGAGGCTCCAGGCCATGGATAAGCCGGAGCTGTACTTGAGCCTCGGCATCGATCCGGCTGGCTATATCCCCGGGTGGAGATTGGCGGAGCGCACTGACGGCACGGCCGACCACGTCACGGCCATTACGCGCAAAGACAAGCTCGAGGCATACATGGCGGAGATCGAGACCGAGGTGGAAGTCCTTGACCAAGCAGCCATCCTCGGTCCCTACATGGGCCTTCGCGAGCCGTATCCCGAGGAGGTGCTCCAAACGCGGCTCACCGCCACGCACAGGCTCGTTCGCCCCCGGCTACATCAGCTCCAGGCTGTCGCCGCGCTGATCCGCCGATCCTTTTTCGCGGCGGGCACACCCCTTGGCGTCGCGCGCGGTACCCGCGGCGCCTTGCTCGCGGATGATGTTGGCCTGGGGAAGACGGCGGTCGTCATCCTGTACCTCTCGCTCCTCCGCATGTATTCGTTCCTGCTCGAGACAAACGCCACGCTCCCGCCCTGGATCCGTGAAACACCGGTGTTTGGTCGCCTACGCGAGCAGGGCCCCATCGATCTGCCCTCGATCATTATTGTCAACAAGAACCTCGTGCCTCAGTGGCATACGGAGCACAACCGCTTTGTGGCAGAAGGACAGTGCGACGTGTTTGTGTACGACGTCTCCGACCGGGATCGTAGGTCGTGGTGGACGGGGGCGAATGGCGTTTGGCGAACTTCGAAAGCCGCTCGTGGATCTCGGCTCATCATTGCATCGCTTGCCGCTGTGAGGCGGGATTTCAACGCGTATTTCATGCGATCCTCAGAGAAGTTCTGTCCCCCGGTCGCCCACTCTGCCGCCGTCGGATCCTTGGATTCGCCTCGGTCACTCTATGACCTTGAATTTGCCGTTGCCGCCATTGACGAGCTGCACCAGCTACGAAAGATGGGGAAAGACGCGCGCGCGGCCATGGCCATTGCTGATCGCAGCCACTCCACGCTTGGCATGACGGCCACTCCCATCTTCACTTCGTCGGTGGATCTGGTGCACGAGGCCGCCGTTCTACAGCTCCCTCCGTTTGTTCACGAGCTTGCAAAAGAAGAGCTCAGGACAGTCAATCGGATGATCCGCATTAGTCGCAAGATGCACAAGGGAGCGTCCGATGAAACCGCGATCCTGGCCCGCCTGGCTCGCGACCGTGCGCGCGACAGCGCCACAAGGGAGGGCGAGGGCGAGGACGATGAAGCGCCGGAAGATAACAGTGCCAACGTTAGTCGCACGTTCTTGTTTCACGAGGAGGCCATTCGCCATCTGCGCCGTCGGGTCATCCCCCACATGATACGGCGCACCGCGCAAAGCCTCGACCGATATGGCCTGCCGCTTGCCCCCGTCTTTCCCCTGACCAAATGCGTCCAATTGGTCAACCTGACCGCCACGGAGGACAAAGTCCTCACCGAGCTTGCGTCGGTCGTTACGACCCAACAAGGTCCGCAGCGGGAGTTTGCGAATCAAGTGAGCAGCCACCTTTGTCATCCTACGTAGTTGCAGCTGTCTAAACATCGCGCGTCCAGAGTTTCTTCACAGACTACCGGATGTGCCTCATCCATTGCGGCGAGCCCCTCCCTCTGATGGAGCGGTGGGAAGAGCTCACCCTCGCGCAGTACCGGGAGTCGCCCTCATCCAAGATGGACGCTGTCATTGCCATCCTGGACCATCACGTGGGCCACTATGTCCACCAAGACCCTTTCAAAATGGACCTGCGGAATCGCATCAGGACCTGCCTGCGATGGGTCCAGGCGACCGGCGAGCGGCTGCCCAGCCCCAGCCAGGATGAGCTGTGGGCACGCGTGCAGGCCAGCGCCCAGAGCGCACCCCTCTCCAGCGCTGGGGAGAGCCCGCCCCGGCCTGATCCTGTCGTCGGCTACACCCGCCCCACCAAGGTAATCGTGTACGTCCACCACACGTCCTGTGTTAACATGCTCGCCAAGGTTCTCGCCTTGCACGGCTTCCCCTGCATGACGTTCACCGGGGACGTCCCGTTGTGGAAGCGGGATGCGCTGCTCCGCGACTTCAATCAACAACGTGCCCACGTCTCCGACGATGGCCGGCCTTCGTGGGTGCTTATTATCTCGTCAATCGGCACGACGGGGCTCAACGTCCCTCGCGCCTGCGTCATGATCTACATGGAACAGGTATGGAGCGCCGCGGAGGAGCGGCAAATCAACGGTCGCCTCTGCCGCTCCGGCCAGACCGAGCATGTTTTTGTGTACAAGCCTCTCGCTGCGCGTACCACCGACGTCATCATGAGCGGTATGGCTCGCGGAAAGGACCAGATGCTGCGTGTTTTTGCGTGTCCCAAGGGTAAGCGCATGCCCCCCCCCCCTCTAATAGTGGCTCGCCGCTGAGGCTCTTCCCCACAGGCCTGACCAGCATCCTCCGGGGCGATGGCGTTGATACGGAAGACGAGGAGGAAGCAGAGGCGCAGGTCAAGAGCATGGAAGCGCGGGCGTCCCGGACCCAGGGCCATGCCACGCAGCGCAAAGATAAGGGCAAAGCTAAAGGCAAGGTGGCCGCTCCGGGCAGGGGCAGATCCCGGCGCAAGGCCCCCCAGCCTAGCGATTCTGCGCCGCCTGCCGGCGCTGGGTTGGACCCTACCCCCTCCAAGCGCAAGGCAACCTCCCCGCCGCCGGAGTAGCCCTCCCCCGCAAAAACTCCCGTTCGCCTTGACTAGCTCTTTCACGAATTGTTTTTACGATGCCGTTCTTTTCTCTTCTTCTCCAAATCGCGATCCCACAGAGTAGAGACGACGACGGGCAGGGTCCCTATCTTAGTAATGCTTGTGTATACACAAAACGTGCCTTGGCGTTCCTCGCGGAACAGCTTGCTAGTGGTACACGTTCATCTCCAAATCGCGATGGCACCGTCTTTTTCTGCTTGTATCTCCCGCTGACCCCAATCGCGTCTCCGTGTTTCGTCTTTTCATTCACCGCGCGGCAAGCTTCAACGTTCGCCGTGTGGCGTTCAACGGCCACGTTCTGCAGGCCTGCCGCCCGCAGACGCTATAAGAGCGTTCATGATGTTATTGGTGTTCTGCATCCCCCTCCTCCTTCCCCTCGCCCTCCTTCATGGGCCGCCAGGTGAGCACCAAGAAACAAGCCGCGGGCGACGGCGACGGCAACGACGGCAATCGCACGCCGACATACGCGAACGCTTACCTGGTCATCGAGTCTCGTTCCGTGGACTATCTCTGGGGGAATGAGACCTTCCAGGGGTTGGCCCGCCTGACGCTGTTGAATTTTTTGGACCCAGCCTATCGTAGCCGCTCCGGCCCGCTAAGCCAGGAGCGCACCGACGGCATCAGAGCCTGGTACTCGCAGTCGAGGAACAACAGTGCCGTCCTCAAGTCGACGTCCCTCGGCCACAACGCCGGTTACAAGCACTTCATGCTCACCCTGACGGCCCACTTTCGCTACACCGTCGACCCCGCGATCCTGGCCCTCATGCAGGAGTGGACCTCCACACCCGCCACCGTGCGGCGTGCGACAGGGGGCAACCGCGAGCAGAAGATGACCGCGTCCGTCTATTTCCACGCTTTGCAGAGCGACCTCGCCTACCTCCTCCTGGGCGATAGTGCCGCGGCTTACCCAGGTTCTCCCCACATCTTTCCCGTGGTCAGCGCCGCCCTCCAGGCGATACATCTCCGCATTTGGGAGCGCCTCGTGAAGCAGGAGAGTACTTGCCTGAAAAAGATTGATAAAGAACTGGAGAAGCTGCCGGCCCTCATGATTGGTAAGCCCACCTTTCGATAGCAAAGTCCCTCCCCCCGTCCAGCCGATCACGCCGTCCCTTTAGAATTCGAAGGTGTCTCCGACCCCATCTCATTCCGCGCAGCCACCAGGTGTGTCGCCGCTCTGACTGCAGCCCACGATGCCCTCGCGCTGGATCTCCCGCCCTTGGTGGGCGAGCATCGCAGCTCCCTGGAGGCCTTCATAGATGCCAAGGTGATCAAAGCCAAAGAGCCTGGTACGTCGTCCTCCCCTCGCCAATCGCACTCTCAGGATGACGCTTTGTAGCCTTCAGAGACCCGCTGTGGACAGAGGGCGCAGTCCATGCGGCCCAAGATGCCTGGCTCGAAGCATTCGTGCAGCCCGATGAAACGTTTGAAGTCCCGCCTTCCAACGGTGAGCTGGCGTTCGCCGATGGCGACCTTGGCATGGATGTATTTGGCTCGTGGGACAAGCCTAAGCTATACGCTTGGCTGGGGGTTGACCCCGCCGGCAGTATTCCGTACTGGAAAAACGTCGTCCGCGAGGACGGGGAGCCTGATGAGCTGGGCATCACACAGTTTTCTCCCGCGCAGCTGGCTCAGTGGCTCGACACCCACCCGCTCGACGTCCCGAGTCGTGACGATCCCCGTGGAGATCATCGCAGGCTGCGGCCGTACTACCCCGAAGAGGAACTATCCCTGCGGCTGCCTCAAGGATACCGCCTATGCCGTGCGCGCACGCACCAGCTCCAGGCCGTCGCCGTACTCGTTGCTCGGACGTGGTTTGCCGAGGATGTTGCCCGAGAGGCACGCAAGACCCTGGCCACGCTCATCGCCGACGACGTCGGCCTTGGCAAAACCGCTCTCGTCATCCTTTTCATCTCTCTCACCAGAGACTATCTAGACCGAATACCGAAGGGCCTGCCTCGGCCCCCTTGCATTGGTACGCCCCGCTGCCGCGTCCTCGTCCCAGCACCCGCTGACCCCTCTCTCCTCTCCTGCCAGCCGGAACACCGGTGTTCGGAAGCTACTTCAAGCCCATCCTATTCGAGGGTCCGTTCCTCATCGTCCTCAACGGCACCCTCGCGGCTCAGTTTGCAGCGGAGATCAAAGCTTTCACGAGCGACGGCAGCTTCGACGTGATCATATACAACCAGCCGGCCGCCGAGCGCGCCGGATGGTGGGAGAGCCCCCAGAGCCCTCTCAAGGTCGCGCGCACTGCCCCTGGGAATCGCATCGTCCTCACGACCAGCAATGTAAGCACCTGCCGTCGAGCCCTTGTCAGCTTCGGCCGGCTGACCTTGCGTTGCTAGGCGCTGAAGCGCGAGTACGGCGCGGTCTTCACTTCGCTGCCCAAGGACAAGTTCGCCCTCGGCAAGCGGAAGGGCCTTGCCGGCGTGCACGGCACCCCTCTGAGCCTCTTCGACATAGCGTGGGCTGCGGTTGCCGTCGATGAATGCCACCAGTTCCGTAACTTTGGGCCCGATGCCCGCGGCGTATTGCATCTAGGACTGACTGCACAGGTCGTGTTGGGCATGACGGCCACTCCGCTCTTTACGAGCACGATGGTACGCAGCCGCTTCGCGTCCCCATGATCCGTAACGCACTGACGCCGTAGGTTTTGTGTCTAGGACCTCGTACACCAAGCTGCAATGCTTCAGCTGCCGGGTTTCCGGTCTCTCGATGGGTGCACCGAAGCCGCGCAGCAGGCGAAAGACGTGCGGTCCGTGATCGCACGGGCACGGAGCGAAAACCCGGGTCAATCCGAGATGGACGCATTCATGCAGGCCGTGGCGAACCCTGGGGCTTCCGTGCCAGCAACGGCCAGCCAGACGTTCTTGCACAACGCCGCCGCTCTGGAGCGGGTAAGCGCGCTCATTAGGCCGCACACCATTCGCCGCACGGCGGCCAGCACCGACGCGTTTGGGCTGCCGCTGGTTCCTCGCCTGCCGAAATGGATCGTCCCCTGCAAGCTCCGGCTGTCCCCACTGGAAGACGAGGTTTTGTCTGCCGAGACTACCCGCGTCATGAACATGTGAGTGAGCTTTGGCTGCCTTGGAGCGAGGCCACCCGCTGACCGGCAGCACCGCCCGCCCAGGCATGGCTCCCCGGGCCGCGTGTACAACAAGACGGTAAGCTGCTCCGAATCGCTGCCGTCCCCACTCCGTCCGACCCGTATTCTCTCCCCTTAGAGTTTTTTCACGCCTTACCGGACGGCCCTCCTTCACTGCGGCAAACCCCAGGCCATCGCCATCCGGGGCGGCGACGTCACCTTGGAGGAATACGTGGCATCCCCTTCTACCAAAATCGACGCCGTGGTCCGCATCGCCCAACACTACGTCGGCGCGTATCGCGACAAGGACCCCGCCACCATGACAATTCCCGAGCGCCTGCGTACGAACATAGAATGGGACGAGGACGGCCACGAGCGTTCCCTGCCCTCACCGGAGGCGCTGTGGGCCATGTACAACGACTACCGAGCCGAGAAGCGCGGGGAGCTCGAGGTCGTCCCAATGGCGCCTGCCGAGTCCCGGCGAAGGCCTTTGATCGGCCATGCGCAGTCGATCAAGGTCCTCATCTTTGTCAACTTTACGTCCTACGTGACGCTGATCAGCAAGGTTCGGCCGCGTCCTCTCCGTGGGTACCATCGTTGTCTCATGTGTCCCCCTTAGATCCTCCATTTGATGGGAATCCCGTGCTCCACGCTGACCGGCAAGGTGCCCGCCGCGAAACGCGCTCGGCTGCTCAAAGAATTCAATGCGGACGGGCCGCACCCATCCGACCAGAACGAGCCGTCCTACGTCATGGTGATGTCTTCCGTTGGCGCGACCGGCCTGAACGTGGCCCGCGCGTCTGTCCTCGTCCCCATGGTGAGTGCACCCTCCAGCTGCTGCTCTTGGACCAGCACGCCCCTCTGACTGGAGCTGGTTTGCAGGACGTGCAGTGGGGGGCTGCCGACCAGAGGCAGCTCCACGGTCGTTTGTGCCGCGCTGGGCAGCGTGGCGACGTCATCATCCACCCCCTCCTCGCCGAGAACAGCACCGACATGATCATGAGCCGCCTTGCAATAGGCAAAGACCAGATGTTGCAAGGGTTCGCTAGCGCGAAAGGTGGGTGCGCGCGTATAACTCGCTCCAGCGCGGATGACTAACGTCTTCTCTCGCTGAATAGCCCTCCAGGCGCTCCTGAGCGGCGACACCCTCGCCCTAGAAGACGATGAAGACGACAGCGAGCCTTCAGCCTTGGCGGAACCCCAAGGCGGTGAGATCATTAGCCGCGCTCAGGTGGCAGGCCCGAAGGGCAAGGGTAAGAATAAGGCTATCGCCGCTATGTCTCAGGAAGAGGCTCCCGTTTCCACCGCACCCCCAGCGCTGCCCGTTGTGGGGCCACAAGACACCCCGGTCGCGAAGGGGCAGAAGAAGACGCCGCAGGGCAAGGCAAAGAAGAAGGCAGCCGCCACCACGGCCGCCCACGCCACGGAGCCTGCGCCCCCCACTGCTGTGGCGATTCCCTCAACCGCACCAGCCCCGGCACCGCCGACGGGGAAGAAAGCGCCGCAGGGCAAGGGAGAGAAGAAGATAGCAGCCGCCACGGCCGCCCTCGCCACGGAGCCTGCGTCGCCCACTGCGGAGGCAGCTATCACCGCGATCGCATTCGCCGCTGAGCTTGCGTCCCACGACCGAGAAGCGGCTCTGGCCGCCGCCGCCGTTCGCGCGCCAGAGCCCGCACCGGCCGAAGTGGCAATGCGGCCGCAGCCAGCAGCCTCGACCGCTGCCGTGGCCGCAACCCCGGCTTTCGCGCCGGCGGCCATCTCTTCTCCTACTGCTCCCGCGAGTCCTGCCCACGCGCCGCTATCGCCTGCGCCATCGTCACCGGCTGGACTTTCTGGTTTCGCCGGCGATGACTTGTCCTTCGTGGACAGCTCAATCCCTGGGGAGCTACCGTGCAAGCCCACAGAGAGGCGCTTGCCGCATGTTGAGGAGCTTGGATGGGCTCATGATGATTACATTGCCACAGATATCGACGCGTACATGTACGAGGTGGTTGAGGACTCCCTGGCAGCAGCTTGGGACGAAGCGCCGCCGTCGGCCCAGCCCAGGCGTCCGTCTCCAGCACTGCCAAGCAGCCCAAGCGAGGGCGCCGCTCCGCCAAGCAGCCGTGAGCCAATTGTATATGTCCACGGCACGCCGGAGCCGCTCTTGGGATGGGATGGGACGCGGCCCGCATCTCCCGAACCGCCCCTCGACTTCGCACCGCAAGCCGCCAGCACCCCGGCTAACAAGGGAAAGGAGCGGGCAATCCCAACAGAGGGTTTCTCCGGCCGCGAGGCACCAGCCGCCGCCCCCTCGGATGACGGCCCCCGTACGTTTCCTTCCAGGCAGCGCACGCTAGACCAGCAGTGGGCTCCACGACTACCTGCGCTGGCTGCGCACGCCGGCAGGCCAAAGCCAAGGCCTCCAGTGCGCGGTCCCGGGTATCAAATTCTTACCGGTGATGAGTTCCATTCCCGACGGCGACCCCCCGCTCCTGGCCCTGCCCCAAGCAACGTCCACGCGTCCAGCCAAGCGAGCGGCTCAAACATGAGTGGAAAGCCCTGCTTTGAAAACGCGCCCGTTGACAGCGGCGGCGAGTCGTCGGATTCGCGTGAGTTGCCCTCCTCTCTCCAGCGCTCGCAGACTGACAAGCCGACAACACAACGCAGTCGAAATCATAGGGCCAACAGCCAGCGCCACGTCTCCGCCGAAGAGAGCCGGAGGCGGTGAGAAAAGAGCGCGGCCGTCTTTTGGTCGTGGGGGTTCGCCCCCGGCCAAGGCCACGAAGGCGGCCAGGGGAGACAGCGACGATCCTCAGCTTAGCCGATTTGCCCCTGCCGCCAAGAAGGCGGGCCAGACGGTGGGAAGTATGATGAACTCGGTCCACCCGCGCAAAGCGGGGCCCCAACGTCGTTAGCCACGTCCGTGTTTCCCTTCACGCGGTCCTTTTTTCCTTCTGTTTGCGGATTGTTCCCCCACGTTTCTTTTTGTATCTCCACTCTTTTGAATCGCTTTTCCCTCGGAACCAAGGAGACTGGACATCAGACCCCGGCGGCGGCGGCGGATCTGTACGTTAAGGGCGACCGCGCCCCCAAGAAGCGCGGCCTTGCACAGAGCCAGAAATAGCCCGCAGGGTCTGTCTGCGGATGGCTCTGACCGGTGACTTGCCAAGTTGGCCGTGGACCCGTGGCGCTTCCCTTCTTAACGGCCGGAGCGTGGGGGGCACGTGCTGCGGCCAGGTACGCCGACTGGGTCCAGGCGCATCGGCGTACATGGCCTCGTGTTCCCGTGACCACAAGCACTTGCCCAAATGCGTTGGAGTCTTGGCAGGAAAGCGAATCTGGCCGTAGTTTACCGCATTGGTTGGGCCCGCAGCTTGGGGCCAGACTCAGCCACAGCCTCCACCGCCGAAAGTCCGGTCGTCGTTCCCGCGGGGATTGCGGCCGCGCGCTGCACGTGCGCGATGGATTGCGGCCGCACGCCGATGCTCGTTCCCGGCCCTTCGCTCTGCGTTCGTGCGCGATGGATTGCGGCCGCACGCCGGCACTCGTCCCCGGTCTTCTCTCTGTGCTCGTGCGCGATGGATTGCGACCGCGCGCCGATTTTCGTCTCCTCCGGGCTGACTGCCGTCCCCCCTCTCTCTGGCTTGGGCGTGTTTCCGCCAGGGCGCCGTTCTCTGACGCCGCTATGCTCCATCGATTGCTTCCCCGTCTCTTGATCGAATTCGCCAGCAGGCCGTCTTTCCGGCATCATCTCTCACCCCAATGTGGGCCGGCGGTCTTTCCCGTTCCGCACCCTCCGTGGAGTCACAATCAGATTACCGCCCGCGGGCACCCCGATCTGCGTGTCCCTTTTTCACCGGCCGGGAGAGTATTTTAAACGGGGCCTTCCTCCCCAAAGGCATCACCAACATGGCAGACGCCCCCCTCCTCATACGCGCAGTCCTCGTTCTCCTCGGCCAGCGTCCTTTTGCTGGCACCCGGCCTTCCATCATACGCCAGTGGCTCGTCCTGGCCCACGTCGTGCTCGCGAGCTGCGCCGCCCTCTCCGAGGAGCCCCACCTCAACCCCGACGTCGCCGAGGTTGTCTCGCGACTCCGGCCCATCGTCGTGGCGGCCGCATGGGTCGCCGACCAAATGGATGGCGAGCTCGCTTGGGGGCCGCGGCGCCAACAAGAAGCCGCGCTGCTTGCCGGCCCAGATGCCCCGCCTCCTATCGACGAGATGATCGATTGGGCGGTAGAGTGGGAGACGGCGCTCCGCCAGCTGGAGGCGCTGAACGAGCAAGGCGTTGCCGACGCCGGGACCCTCTCCCAAGGCCCGCCTTCCTCCTGGGCCCCACGCTCACCGCCCGCTTCGTCCCCCCTGCGCCGCTATCGCTCCCAGTCGCTCCCTCTGCCGCCATCCTCTCGCCGGCGGCTCTGGTAGGCCTTCGAAACGGGTGGGCCACCGCGCAATTGTTTCATTTTCCCTGTATGCTCCCGTCGTTTTGTCCAATCTGCCTGTATTCCTACTCGGTCCATTAAAATGGAGTGTTAACTCGATTCGACTCGAAATTGACCGACCCGTTCATCTATGGAAAGCCGGACTGGCTTCAGGTGTAAAAACGTAAGGCGCCCGGGGTCGTCATGTCGGATGCGGTGTGGCTCGATTGGGCTTTATCAATCGGTGGTAGCGAGTGCGACGGCAAGCACTAGTGCATATCAAAGCAAGGACTGACATGTAAGAGATGCGGACAAAGGAACACGCGCGTTCACAAGCCCTGCGGGCCGCGTAGGGCTTTCTTTTTGCGGTGGCCTGGCCGGACCTCCCTGGCCGGCTTTTTGCGTTCTGCGCGACGCCCACGGTGCGTGGAGAATTTTCTAAACGCCGTACAAATACTTTGAAATACTTTGGATTCGGACAAGTCTTCCGATCTACAAGGATTGGGAAGCATTGTTTAGATATCTATAGTACATAGAAGGTTTGTCACGTTTGAGACAAAGACGCAACCTCATTGGTCGTGGGGCCTGGCTTATGTAACATACCCGGCGCGTATCGACCACTCGACGACGACGCATATACAGCAAACGCTCAACGTGGTCGGCCACTCAGCATTCAATGTTCGTTCAGCTTTCGGCGCGCAGCATCCAGCATTCAGCAATTGCAAGCACTATCTCCTTCCATTCCCAAGTCTGACAGCTCGCGAACGGCGGGATCCGGCGTGGAGGACGGCTGGGATTGGCTTTCAACAAGTACTGTGCATCCCTTGAGTGGAACGCCGGTCGGGGCAGCATAATTGAGCACCACATTTTGCTTGATGCTGAAAACAGCGCTTCCAGGGCTGCCTTGGGTTCACAGTACGACAACAACAACAACGCAACGTGTGAACGACTCCGCCGGACAGTAGTACGTGTAGGGCGGTGCACTGGACATGTACGCGCTATCAGTTTAATTGGTACTTTGATTTACAGCTAACGGCCATTGATCCACGCAGCAGACGCTCCCGGTAGCACTGAGCGGCAATGGTGGCACACAAGCGAGGGCGCGGTTGATGGTGTACGCATTAGGTGGATTCGGCGCAATCAAGTAAGTGGAGCTATCTCATTTTGTTCCTCGCTCTCGGGCTGTGCGTGTAGATCCACCAGGAACGCTGGCTGCCCGATTTTTATTTCCGTCACCCTACACCAATGGGTTTCCGGACACGAAAGAATAGTCGGCAGCAGTGAGTTACCTAACAAGCACGCAAAACGAGCAGCAAATGGATCCCCCAGGTGTGTTTTACCTTACGTATGCCCCGCACTCAAAAGATTTTCCCACATAGCATGCGGCCATTAAAGCTAGCGTATGTCAAGTTTGCGGACGCGAGGCGAGCTACAGCACCGAGTCGCGGTAACGAAGCGGACCACAACACCGAAATTATCCCTAGCGCGCCACGCCAATCGCACCGTACCTAATTCACAGAGTCCCCACAGCAGGGCAAACATCGTCATGTAGAGCCTTCAAAACGGTCGCGGGCGCACTTTGCTACTCACGCATCCGAGCCGGCACTCAAAAATATATCTTCCTCATACGCGACTCCCGCACGCACTGAGGACCTGGCACATGGGATCAACAAATACTTAGCCCCCAGCTGAATTCACGGACTCGGACTCCCATGTGCGTATTTACCTGACTCGGCATTCCCTTCCCGCTCCCCATCTACTATGGATACTGGCATTGGTCGTTGATACATGCTATTTTCACTCCAAGTATTCTCAGGTCTTAGCAACCAGACTGGTTGGGCAACAACGAGCGAGCGAGCGCTGTCCAGCCGGTCGCAGCGTTGCACATTCACCGGGTTTGCTTAAATTAGGTACATATATACATCTCTTGGAGTCAGTGCTATGAAATGACCTCCGCTCGCAGAATCATAATGCCCCGTAGCGAAGCACGGGTCACTGCCAGCATACACAGAAAGAAATGCTGTGGAATGCTCGTAAAACATCTGCGAATGCCCGAAAATACACCGGGATGCCACCACGCCCCTCGCCGCCCCTCGTCACCATTCACTCGCACTGAATCCTCCCGAATCCCCTTTGGCTCCCTCCCGATCCTCTTAAATGCCCCTACCCACCAGGCTCCTACACCCCTCCAAATCCGCTCAATCCCCCGCTCGTGCCCTCTGCTTCATCATCGCCTCGCGCCGACGCCTCGCACAAAGTGCTTTACCCCTCTAGAATGAACTAGATTGGTCACCGCTCACCACCTCCATCGACACCGGATGGGGACGCGTACGTCAAAATCAACCACGGTGCGCACATATACATGAATGGGTTTTTTGACACTCGCTACATTCACCTTTCTCTCATAAATAGGTGCCTGCGAGAGCGACCCCGATAATCACCTAACACGCAAATGGCGAACGGCTACAACAGGCGATTACTTAGTAGCTTCGGCGAATGACGGGCACCAGCCGGCGACGAACGGATGGAGGAGAGGGGTGAACAACGAACGAGCGACAACAGCAGATGAACCAACGAACCAACGAACGATGACGACGACGATCAGCCCCGACCACCGCAAGCGAGCATGTACGTATAACCGCGGCCACGGTCGGCGGTGCATGCGTGCTGGGTCGTGAGAAACTCGTCTTGCACCGTTCATCGTTCGTGAATCGTGGCCGTCGCACTCGCTCGTTCGTGGCTCGTCCCGCCCTCCTCCGTCATTCGCAACCACATGCCCCCCTCGCTGAACTGTGGTCCTGCAACCCCATCGCTTTCTTACGGTTCCGGCAGCACAACCAACGGACGACGAATGCCATGCGATGAACGGCACGAACAAAAACGGCAAACGATGAACGACGAATATCCCACCCGTACCGAGTCTCGCACACACGCACCCACTTGCGGCCGTGCTCGGCGCGCGCACGTTGGCAGCGGTCTATGAGCAACAATCCGAATGACGGTGGCAACGGCTCGGAAGACGGTAGTACGTGTAATAGGTATGATCGGTTTCTTCGCCATCTCGCTCCCGCTCCACCCTCTATTTTTTTATTTTATTTTATTTTTATTTTTTTCTTTTTTCTTTTCTTTTTTCTTTTTTGCAGTTCCACACCTCGCCCTCTTGCGGCTCTGCCGTCGTGATCCCGCAGTCTTACCGCCCCACTATCGTCCTCTTGGTCTTTCGCGATCCCACGGCCCCCTCGGTCTCGCCTCCTTGCTCGCTCCCGGTCCCGCCATCTCACTGGGCACCGTCCGCTCGTAAAATCGCCCCTGTGCGCCCTCACAAACAAGCGTGTAATTGTGTCTACATCTCGCTCACCCGCTCACGTACTCGCTCTCGTGCTAATCCCACGCCCCCACAAAAACGCACACGCTTGCACACACGGTCGTGTGTGCACGTTTGCTCGCATCCACAGTCTCGATAACGCCGCCCAAAACTATGGCCTGCCGGTATGCTATAACGCCGCACACTAGCATGCTCGCGCCAACGCACAATCATGTGCATATACATTTATTTAGCTGTTTTTTTTTTTTTTTTTCAGCCACACACCGCACGTAGACATGGGTTTGGCTGGTGAATAGGAGGGTTTGGACTTACATGGCAGAGGGTGCGATGGAGCGGGCCGCGGGCGTGCATGCAGCTTTCTCCTCACGTCCTCTTTTTCTTGCTTCCTTTTGTCTTTTTACATGACAGCTATGGGGGCAGCCCATTACTGGCTTAATAATAATAAAAATTCTTGCCACTGCCTGTCTTGAGTGAAAACAGGAGACTTGGATGCTTTTTGCATCACCACTGTACAGCTGCTGAATCTGCGACCAGAACAGCTTGTTTGCAAATATATTTGCAATCGTGATTGATTTGATTCTGGAGTCTCATCTCATCACTCTGGTGTGTTTTACACTCATGAATGGGGGGGTTATTCACAAATGGTCATTCATGAATATTAAAATCTTACTCTCAGTTGAGTACTGGGCTCTGAATGGCCCAGAAATGGCTCTGCATATGGCCAGATGCAACCTGTATAAGGCTGTGTTCGGATGCAGTACTAAAATAAACATGATTAGTTTAAAACTATTTTAGGCAAATGTGTAAAAACAACCCTGATATTATGGGAAATGAAAACTGGCTGTTGTTTGACGATGCCCATTCGCATCGTCGATCCCATCAGTACATAGTATAGGCCACCATTTGACTAATAAACCATCCAGCACAAATGTCCTCATTCCATGGTCAGAGTTTGCCCTAGTACAAGGCTCGCAGAGTGTCTGCCAGTCAGCTCTATTCTAGAAAAGCCATGGCAGCTTTGGCGTTGTAGTGGGGAGTGCTGGGGGTCCTACCCCGGTTCCAGCAGTCTGTATCCTGGATTGCATCCGGAGTAGCTAGGTTTGGCTTGCTGCCAAGCATTGTTCATCATCAATACATCCTTGGACCTCCCCAGAGGCTGGTAGCCGCAGGCTCACCAGTCCAACTGGTGATGAGAGTGGATTCGAAGCTATGGAGGGACTAGGGCACGAAAAGAATTAATATTCTTACTCCTGGAATGGATATATTCAGGAGTGCTTACCCCTATTTGTACTCCTATTCCTATTCTTCCCCAAAGGTCTATTCTCAGAACTTGCTTGTGATTATTAGTATTTGCAAATGCAAAGTACTCTGGAGTGCTGGTGTTCCAGAGTGCAAAGTACTTGAGAATACAAATATATTCACAAATATGCCCTGGCCACAGACTCTGTGTGGCTATGCGCTCTCAACAGAACTGCTACTCAGTCAACCTGAATACACATTTTTTGATTTGTAATTCTCACAGTTCACATGATAAGTAAATGGAAGAAAATGTATATTGAGTATATGAGGAGTAAGTAATCTATAAATAAAAGGGCTCAGAACAGTGCTGGCTGGATATTATGCATGCACGGCGGTTCTCATATCCACACAGCAGCTGAACTATAGTGCTAAAATGCTCTTGAAGAGGCAGTAGCACTGGCAAGTGGCTGATAACAAATGGAAGAAAGAGCCATGAAGTCAATATTTATGATAACTCAAAAAAGAGATAACGAAAGGAACATATCCATGGGAGACCGGGAAAAAATCCCCTAAAACGCGTGTGCGTTTGTTGTGACATGTCCAGCATGTGTTGTGCATTAGAGAACGAGCAAGCACCCAGGCTCATGCATGCCGCGTGCGAGCAGGTGGATGGGTGTGCAAGCGAGTTGTTGGGTGTATAACTGGATGGGTGTGTGAGTGGGAATTGTAGCGTGAGCGTGTGGCTGATTTGCAAATGAGTGACTGTGTGGGGAAGTTGAACGAGTGGACGGGTGTGCATGCAAGGGTGCGTATGTGCAAATAGCGAGCATACCTGTTACATGCAAGCGTGTGGATAGGTAAGTGGACATGTGCAAATGGGGAGTGAAAAATGAGTTTACGGGGTGATAGGGTGCATGTGATTATGCAGTAATGTGAGTGGGTGCGTATGCTAGTGGGGTGAAGGAAGATCAAGTGAGTATATGAGGAGACTAAAAAAGGGAGTAAGGAGAAAGTGAAAAAGAAAAAAAAAATCACTGGGAGAGGCCACAAAGAGGCCTGAATCAGCAGCAGAAGCTGACGTTTGTCTGTGACGCACGGTTGACAAAGAGGAGGATGCGTGTACGTGGGATGGAGATCATTGTATGCGGCGTGCAAGAATGCGATGGGCATGCGTGGGAAAGTATGGACAGGCTTAGGAGATGAGTGTGGGCGTGTGAGGAGTGAGTGGGCGTGTGAGACTGGATATCAATTAACGGTGGGCGGGCGTACGAACAGCGAATGTCAGGATAGTAGGTGAAAACAAGGAGATGTGCGAGAGGGTGCACAAGTGTGTGTTGGTGTTGGTGTTGGTGTTGGTGTTGGTGTTGGTGTTGGTGTTGGTGTTGGTGTTGGTGTTGGTGTTGGTGTTGGTGTTGGTGTTGGTGTTGGTGTTGGTGTTG
>KL198166.1:16418-37355 GCA_000697705.1 Botryobasidium botryosum FD-172 SS1
CAGCATTCATGTATGAGCATACTTGTATTTAAGAATATATTCTCATTCATGAGTCCAAATATGCTGCTGGCACCTACAAGTGTCACAATCACAAGTATTGGTGGCCAGATAGGGTGTCATATTCATGAATAACATTCACATTCATGGATACTAAGCCCATGAATATTGGACATTCATGAATACACCACATTCATGAATATTCATATTCATGAATAGCCTATTCGTGAATGTAAATCCAGAATGAGTGTGAATGTGAGCTGAATAGGAAAGGGCATTCATGAATTTTCCCAATTCATGGATGTGAATATAGGCTCATGTCAGGCCCTACTTGAGGGTGGCACGTTGGACGGTGTATGCATATGCTCGAGGAGGAGAAGGGAGAATGTGACGGCTAGGATGGCAAACGAGACATGAAGCCAGGAGATGGTTGGTGCAAAAGACTCCATAGGTGGTGAAATGATGGAGAGTGAATTGGGGGGATGAGAGGAAGTTGAGGGCAGCGCCTGCAGCTATAATGCCTTGCAATGCCTTCTGTCCATGGATCGTTATTTGGGCAAGAACGTTGATGGAAAAGGTCTGTTTGATAAAGATTCCAATAGAGTGGAGGCAAAAAATTAATCTTTTGGGCACTAATACCCAGAAAAATTAAGAAGAGTGGGGTCTTGGATTATTGAGATTATTGAGTCTAATCCCAAGCCCCCTAGGGGGTCCAGGAGATCCCCAGGGTCCCTCCCCCAGCCATGCATTTGGAGGATTACAGACATAATCCTGAGATTACCCAGGGGTAATCTTGAGATAATCTCAGAATTACTGCTGAAAGCTCCATGCCCATGGTGGGCAGGCCCAAAGATTATGCAGATAATCTCATGATTATTGGGCATAATCTTGGGATGGTATTGATATTTTTACTGAGATTAAACAAATTAATCTTGGGTTAAAAGAGATTAATCTCAGACTTGGGCAGACCAAATGCAAGGCAAAAACACACACAGGCTTTGGAAAAAGCACCAAAAGGGGGGCCACCAGGAGCTGGGCCAAAGAAGGAAAAACCAAAAATAGCCACTAGAAACAGGAACAAAAAAGGAAATAAAGCATAAAAATCCGGAAATGAATATTATCTAAATATCTAATGTCTACCCTCAAACTGGGAGCAGTGAGGTGGGCAAGAAAATGAGGGAGCTGGAGGGGGCAACTATATAGCCCCACTCACTTCTGGAAATGGCTAATCATACACAAGCCCAGTGGATTGCAAGGGGGCACAACCACTCAACACCAGTCAGTGCACTATGAATGTATATTACTCAATACAGGATAGATTTCTTGAACCAAGTACCAATTTGAATAGTATTTTCAAAGTTTTTCAATATACCAGGTCTAAAAAAATCTGCTTACTCTCTACAGAAATGTGAAGGAATCTTAGGGGTGAAAACCCCCAGCTTTTCCTTATCCCTGTTTCTAGTGGCTATTTTTGGTTTTTCCTTCTTTGGCCCAGCTCCTGGTGGCCCCCCTTTTGGTGCTTTTTCCAAAGCCTGTGTGTGTTTTTGCCCTGCATTTGGTCTGCCCAAGTCTGAGATTAATCTCTTTTAACCCAAGATTAATTTGTTTAATCTCAGTAAAAATATCAATACCATCCCAAGATTATGCCCAATAATCATGAGATTATCTGCATAGTCTTTGGGCCTGCCCACCATGGGCATGGAGCTTTCAGCAGTAATTCTGAGATTATCTCAAGATTACCCCTGGGTAATCTCAGGATTATGTCTGTAATCCTCCAAATGCAT
This sequence comes from Botryobasidium botryosum FD-172 SS1, assembly GCA_000697705.1. Classification (NCBI taxonomy): domain Eukaryota; kingdom Fungi; phylum Basidiomycota; class Agaricomycetes; order Cantharellales; family Botryobasidiaceae; genus Botryobasidium; species Botryobasidium botryosum. The sequence continues at coordinate 18,200 of KL198166.1, forward strand.
GGCTGGGGGAGGGACCCTGGGGATCTCCTGGACCCCCTAGGGGGCTTGGGATTAGACTCAATAATCTCAATAATCCAAGACCCCACTTTTCTTAATTTTTCTGGGTATTAGTGCCCAAAAGATTAATTTTTTGGGGTAGGTGGACTCGAAAGATGGGTAGTAGGGGTGAGCACAGAGACTCGGAGATCATCCCGTAGGGGCGTAGGTCAAGAACGGACAGAGGGAAAACCTGTGAGATGGATATGGAACATGATCCGAACGGAATCCACACGGTGGAACAGAAAGTGAGGAATGGAGAGTGATGGAGGAGGACAAGGACAGCGGAGGACAACGGGAATACTGATAGGAACTCAACTGGAAACTCGGAAGTCAACGGCAAACACACTGGAACGCTCTGAAGACTGATCGATCCGTAACTCAGATGGAAAGGTCAGAAACTTGCACAACACACTGGAGGGGAGAGAAAAACATGCTGAATCAAGCAGGAAACTAGCAGACTATATACAGGACAGAGACAAAGAAAATCCTAAGTGCCATCCTCACTAGCGCTGCCATGGAGAGAATAGAAGGCAGAAAAGCGGAAGGGAAAGAGTCCGGAGGAAAATCACATGGAAAGGGGAGAAATAAATGGGAAGAGATAGATACGCGGAGATCCCAAGATCCGGATACGCACTCGACGTCATAGACAAACTCCCGGAGCACATGGAAGGCCCGGAAAGCAAGATCAAGACGGGTTGAGGCTCAATGACACGTCTCTTGTACAAGATGGAAGATCCAGTCCCGGGAACGGTCCAGACTCTGAGGAACAAGGGGGCGGGCCCGTTGGGGAGTGTGGATGGTGCCCAACGGCCAGGAGGCCGTCGTCAGGAACAGGACAACAAAGGAACGCATGGACACATGCTGATGTAATCAAGGGGGGGGCGGAAAGGCGGAAGCGGAATCAGGAGTTGGGTCAGAAACGCGGAATGATTGTGAAGCAGAAAGGCAATGCTGGCATGGACTCAGAAGGACTCATCTGGGATTGGGATGAATGGAAGTGAGTCCAAAACTACTGAAAAATGACCTATCCGCATCTAGAGCCACAATTGGCTCTACATCGGGCACCATTTTAGCCTGTTTTAACCCATTTTTGCATGTTTTTTTGTCCAAAACTGAATTTTTTCGGACTTTTCTGTGTCAGACATCAAGGAATTTCATAATTTTCGGCCTCATACCTCAGGCCATTTTTAGGCCATTTTTCAGACTTTTCTGCATTGGACATTAGGCATTTTTTGCCAAAAAACATACTTTTCAGCATGTAACATCTCCTAGGATAAACCAGGGTCCTCTCCCCTCACTCTCACACTGACTGATCTACTCACCTTGAGTAGTGATTCCTCACTTGAGTCCACACCCATCATACATATCCTTTCTGTCAACCTCTGGCTGACAACCTTGTGATTCATCTCACAGTTCAGCCTCAGTCTCCACCCTTTGTCTACCACATACTCTTGCCAGCCAGTGAGCCAATCACCACACCATTACAAAAGGGTGCATATAAATGGCATCTAAATATGCTATATTGGGGCTGGCACTAGTTTATGCATAGGTGGTGGAGAAAATGGCCAAATAAACAAAGGACCTCAAACACCAAACAGCCAGTTCCCAAAATAGTAATTTGATATTTTCTCCACTACCAATGCATAAACTTATGCCAACCCCAATGTAGCATATTTAGATGCCATTTAGATGCACCATCAAGATCTACCCAGAATTGGTGGCACATTGGGCCAACCTTTGAACCAAACAAAAACATCAGACATCTACTAGCATTAACCAGGGTCCTGTCATGACAATCAGTCACCCTAGGTAGTTTACACTTCCATACTAATTTCAGGTGCCACATGTATACTGAGATAATCTTAGCTTCACTGATAGAATTAACACATTTATGAGTCTCAAATGACTTTATATTGGGACAGCAAAGACAGCATGCTAAAGAACACTCTCAGGCAGAGAATTGGTTGCATGTGCTAGGGCAGAGATAAGAGGTTATCAGCCTGCTCCAATTCCTACACTTTGAACCCAATGAACTTACACATTTGATTGCTCAAAACTACCTCCAACAATGCTGCACCACTTCCAGAGGTGTTATATAACCTATGGATATCTTGAAAGGCCTTTGATATGGCCACCCTCACATGCTCCGCAACACCAGACTGGATGTAATCCATTGATGAAGCTGCAATATGTGATGTCCTTATGTCACCAGGCTGCATCCAGAATGCCTTTGCAGCAATGATGACTGCAGCTGAAATGCAATGAGAAATTTGAATACAGGGGATCAGATGCACATACCACAGCCCACACAAAGAATTTGGAGTGGTGGTAACATAGATTGGACCTAAACAATATGCACATTAGTTGTTAAGTATACTTCATGACAATCTGAGGGAGATAGACATAGGAAGAGGCAAAGGGTTTGATGGCCCCTATAAAAGCATCAGCAGCAGAGCTCTAAAAGTAAAAAGAGGATTTAATGTAGGTCAGGGACAAAAGAAATATAGTATTGCCATGACACAATAAGAAGATTGAGTGAGCCCCAAATTTAGTAAGGTTGATGTCAGTATACAAGTCACTCACAATCTATTGTATACAGGAGGCTGAGTGGTAAGCACAGTGCAGCACATATATATGAGCAGCCAGCCAAGTCACTCACAATCTATTCAACATAGGGGGCCAGGTGATGAGCATAGGGTAACATATATGTATAAGCAGCCAGCCCAAGTCACTCACATCCTATTCAGCACAGGAGGGCAGGTGTGAGCACAGTGCAGTACATAGGTATAAACAGCCAGCCAAGGTACTCACACCCTGTTGAACAGGAGACTGGGCAGTAAGCACAGGGTAGCATATAGGTATGAGTAGCCAGCCCACTCACATCCTATTCAGCACAGGAGGCATGGCAGTGAGCACAAAGCAGTACACAGGTATGAATAGTCAGCAAAGTCACTCACAACCTATTGAGTGCAGGTGGTGAGCACAGGGCAGCACATAGATATGAGCAGCCAGCCAGGGCACTCACAGGCTATTGAGCAAAGGTGGCTGGGTGGTAAGCATGGTGGAACATAGGTATGAGCAGCCAACCCAAGTCACTCACATCCTATCCAGCACAGGAAGCTGGGTGGTGAGCACATGGCAGCACATAGGTCTGCCAGCCAAGTCACTCACATTCTATTACAGTGGTGAGCACAGGGCACCACACATATATGAACTGTCAGCCAAGCCACTCACAGCCTATTGAGCACAGGAGGTTGGGTAATGAGCACAGGGCAGCACATAGGTATGAGCAGCCAGCCATGTCACTCACACTCTATTAAGCAAAGGGGGCAAGGTGGTGAGTACAGGGTGGTACACAAATATGAACAGCCAACCAAAACACTCACAAGCTATTGAGCACAGGAGACTGGATAATGAGCATGGGATAGCACACAGATATAAACAGCCAGCCAAATCACTCACAGTCTATTGAGCACAGGAGGTTAATGGTGAGCACAGGGCAGCATTCAGGTATGAGCAGCCAGCTCAAGTCACTCACATCCTATTCAGCATGGGGGTGTGGTGGTGAGCACAGGGCAACACAGATATGAGTAGCCAGCCAAGCTACTTACATACTATTCAGCACAGGGAGCCAGGTGATAAGCATAGGGCAGCATATATGTATAAGCAGCCAGCCCAAGTCACTCACATCCTATTCAGCCCAGTGGGCATGGTGGTGAGTGCAGGACAGCACATAGGCCTGCCAGCCAAGTCACTCACATTCTATTGTTTACAGTGGTGAGCACACAGATATGAACAGCCAGCCAAATCACTCACATTCTATTCAGCACAAGAGACATGGTGAGTATGTGGGGCAGCACACAGGTATAAACAGTTGACCAAGTCACTCACATACTATTGAATAGAGGAGGTCAGGCAGTGAACAAAAGGTAGCACAAAGCAGCCAGCCAAAAAAATTACACCCTATTGAGCACAGGAAGCATGGCGGTGAGCACAGCACAACACACAGGCATGAAACAGATAGCTGGGGGGCTGACAAGCTATTTAGCATGAGAGGCAGGATGGTGAGCACAGGGCAATGCATAGGTATGAAGCAGCCAACCAGTGTACTCACTTTCTGGAGCAAAAAGAGGTGTGGAAGTGAGCATAGCACAGTAAATAGGTATTAAGCAAGTGAAAGAGGTGTTCACATGCTATCAAGCAGAGGTGCAAAGTGAGAATAGTGTAACATGTATATGAAATAGAAGACTGAGACACTGACATCCTGTATGGCAAGGAGTAATGGTCATTCAATGTGGAAAATGATGCAAGGGAGGCCAGGCACTTACTTCCTATTCAGAGTCAGTATGGCAAGGCACCAGGTGGTCTGCTCAGTGATATGTTCATGCAGTATTATAGCTATTGACATACTGCCTAAAAGATTGTGTTTGTCCCCCAACCCATTAAGTGCCATACATAAATGAATAGGTCTATAACTCACTAGCTACAAACCCTCCCAATCTCATATCAGGCAATAGTCACTTGGTATATAACACTGAACCTTACTTTCTGTAAATGTGCATTGAATTAGAAACCAATATTACCAGAATACAAAAAGCCCCCTCACATTCTTTGATAGATGATGTTTTATTGTCATTATGATGAAATGAAAGAGCAAGGGCAATTTCACATGGTAGACTTACAAACTTTTAGCAGTAATACAATGCATGTCAATATGGCTTGCAAGGGTAGCAGCAAGCAAATGTACTCACAGCCTGTCAATATTAAAAATACACTAGTCAATCATTTATTGCTTCCAGTAATATACAGACAAACCTAGCATTGATAATGTATGTGAATATGAATAGTCCACAACCTGAGATCTACCACTAACCCATATATAGGGGAACCACTTGAATATCCCTTGAATCAATTCTTTTTGAAGAGCATTGAATGCAGTAGGATCTTCTTGGATAGCATCTATGACAGAACATGCAACCTTAAGTCCTCTATTTAGCAACCACTCAACACTAAAACATCACTTTGTGCAGCCTTTGTGATGACTCCACTACATGAATGCTGAGTTGGGTCACACACAGTGCAGGAAAATGGGTAACTTACCTATCCACAGCAGCTTTCATGCATAGCTCCACATTAACACACTGCGCTTGAATCAATAAAACCTTCAGAGCATCATGATCCAGAGTAGCACTAGTGCTCTCAATCAGCTCTGATGCTGCCTTCTGGATGACACCTGGAGAACCTCTGTGCATATCTGCATGTAAACATGAGTCAGTCTGAAATGGTCTGCTCCTAGAACTGAAATTTCACACTTCGAAGGCAGACCACAGCCCTAGGAGGGTGAGCTAACTGTTTAATCAAGGGTAGGAGGCCTTGGTCAAATTGTTTCTGAGCATGCTCAGGAGCCCTTTTCTGTGCCTCTGCAAATGGGACACCTTGTTCACTAAGTGCACTGAATGCAGCAGCATCAAGTGCATCAAACTTGGTGAAAATGGCAATCACAGGAACTGTGAGAAGGGCAAATTAGTGGGTGTGAGACTCAGGTTACAAGATAACCATACCAGTGCCAGTATCAATAGTATCAAAAAATTCCTTCTCTGCAGCAGTCATAAATCTATTACTATCAGTGGAGAAGCAGTACCTAAATTGAAAGAGAAAGGGTTAAGCAACATATAGCATGGCGAGCTCACTTCCATACCAGATAGCATGGAGCTGGTTCTTCACTGATCCCAAACTTGCTTTCTTTTGGATAAATTCCCGAACCAACTCCAACTCCTCAATGCCCCCTGATTCAAATCCACGGGAGTCGTGGAAAACGAAACCAGGGCTGCTTGGGAACACCAATGAGTACTCGATGTTATGCTCGCCACGCTATAAAAAAGGGCGTCAGCATGGAGTACGACTTGGAATCAATACAAGACATACAAGAGATGAAGGAGAAAGGATCGAGGTCCCTTCTAGGTGCAGCGGGGGATCCGAATTCGGAACTACCTGCGGATTGGGCGCGAGATCAAGATCTGGCGCTCTGCACAAAAGTCGAGCTCGGATCGAGCGAAGGGCCATGCGAAGGGCCGAGCGAGGTGCTCTTTGAGTGGTCATCTGAGTCTGATGTGAGGAAATTACGCCTGGTTATGATCTTCCTAGCCCGCAACGCACCGCTTCGTTTTCCGCAATAGTGATATCTAGCGCCTCCTCAGGACGCACTTCGGGTGTGGTCTGAACCTACAGTGGGAATGTAAACAATGTACGTCCAGCTCTGAAGCGAAATCCGCGCACTTGTTTTCCGTCTTGATCGTAAACATCAGGCTCTCCTTTGGCTCCACAGACCACTCGCAAGATCGTCGTCTTTCCTGCGTTCGCTCTTCCGATGATAAGTATGCGAAACTTGTCGGGCCGCATGATATCTTCTGACATGGTATCCAAGGTTGTCGTAAGCTGAGTGGATGACTTGGATGAGCTCGCGAGATGATATGACGCTGAAGGGAACGTGTACTGGCTGGTTTGACGGCGTGTGAAGCAACCCTCAAATTCCGATTTCAAATTCCGATTCCTGATCTGAAATACTTGCTACTACCAAGCCATGGTCTACACGTGCTTGATCAGACTCTCTGAAGTAAGTCAAAACCGCGCAGGATAGCCCTACGGTCAAATATCCGTATGACAATAAGCGCTACATCATCAGTACTACTAAGTACTGTTACTAATCATGCTCTCATCGCCAAGGCTAACAAGATATGGCTTCGGCTCGAATACACAACGCGTTCATTCCACACCCAAGGCGGCAGGAATGAGGCCTGCGAACCCAGCAGGTACCGTCTCCACGGCGTCCGTCATAGCATGAACTACGTGCCCCTCACCCAATTCGTGCCCCACGTCTTCGCCCAACGCATAAGACTTGACCTCGGGAGAGTACGCGCTCAGCGACCCGGGCGTCGTCGACGGGACGGGCTTGGTGCCCGGACCGGATAGGACGGCGTGGGCGAGTCCGAGAGGACCGTTGATGTTGGAGACGACGGCGGATTCGACGGCGCCGAGGATGTCCCCATGGTGGACTTCGTGGCCGATGTCTACGCCGGCTGAATAGCCCTTCTCGGGAGGTGTGTAGGACGCGATGTCTGGGGGGTAGACAAAGTCGTGGCGGAGAAGCGCGGTATAATCAGAGGTGCGCACGGAGAGAGGTGCGGCGGAGGCGACAAGCGCGAGCGAGAGGAGATTTATGAAAGTGAGATGCATCGCGTGTGGGGTGTGCTGCGTTGATGATCGTCTGTGGTCGTGGAGGTGAGGAGTGTTGGACACGCACACTCACAGACGCGCTCTTATGCACCGCGGGCTGCAGAAAAAAGAAGCGCAGATTTCTAGACAGGTGGGGTTACTATTTCGAGGAGAAAGATGTTGACAGTAGCAAAAACGACAGCAACAGATCTTCTGGAATGATATTTGCGCGCCTCCGCTGCCCCTGCGCGCGGTCTCCGCCGATACCAGAAGCATCCAAGAGGTCGAGTATTCATTCGCTGGATGAAAGTGTCCTTGAAAATTCGTCAGTATACAGCGCCCGAGAGACGTCTGTATGGGCAGTATTAAATCTACGAGTAGACATTGGCAGTCATGAGAGAGCCGCAGACGTGGACGAGCGCGAAACTCAGGCCAAAGTATTAAGCAGACGAAGAGATACTTGCAAGAATGTTGCGCGCTTGGACGTCGTCCGCGGGCACGTCCACTCCATCAGAGCCATATACTTACTTCCAACTACGACGATCATCCTGATGAACCTACCGTCCTCGCCAAAGCCAGCATTCACGTACCATCCCCTGTCAATAGCCATTATGCCTCGCAACGCCCGGGTCCGGGGTCGTGTTACTCGAGCTACGGGGCTCGCTGGAGGTCGAAAGTGATCAATCCGAGGGCCATGTCGAGAGGCCCCTACTCATTTTCACCAGCAACTCTGCAAGCTTTGTTGTATTTGTCAGTTGAGTCATCATACGTTGACACAAGATCTCGCCTCCTTGTTGTACTGCTTCCCACTGCCTAGCGGATGTGATCCTCAAATCACTGAGGCTTGTGCACAATCACGTTCTGAAGCAAGTACGTGATGGGATTTGTAGTGTGTATGAGCACAATATCGATAGACGCGGATTTTATCTTGTGTATTGATACGTAAGCGACGGCGTCTATGTAAGACATCCAAGAAAGAAGAAGAGAACAAGATGAGCGAGGGGCAATGACCATGTGTATTAGAAACATTGACAATGAGGGAGACAATTTGTCAAAAGGGAAAAGGGAAGAAGGCTATATATGGTGGCTTATGCATGGCAGCCCTATGTTTCTCAGCGAGGAAATAGTACAATAAAGATGGGGTGAGAGAGGAGGGAAAGGGGAGTAGGGTGGCGGAAGATTAGTGAAATGGAGAAATGAAATCGGAGGATGAGATGTGAAATGAGGGAAGGAAATGCATGTGCAACAACATTATCTTACACCGCCGTCATTACTAACGAGCAACGCCCGGCTTCATCTAGGGTGCGCGTACGAATACGGCGGCACGCCGTACGGCGCGTGCTGCGCCGCCATCTGCTGAGCATGCATCTGCGCCGCCGCCTGCTGGGCATGGTGTTGCTGCTGCTGTTGCCTGAGATGCGCGGCCTGCTGCGCCTGCATCTGCGCGTGCGCGTATGCCGGATCGCCTTGCATGGGGAAGTAGTACGGCGCCGGCGCCGGCTGCCCCGGGATCATGCCGGGGTACGACGGCATGCGCGCGTGCACGTGCTGTGGGTGCTGCTGTGAGTGCGCCGGTGGTGGCACCTGTTGTTGTTGCGGTGGCGGTTGCTGCTGTTGTGGCGGTTGTTGCTGTTGCGGCGGTTGGGGGGCGATGGTCGGGTAGGTTGGATTTGCGAGTGGCGCGGAAGGACTTGGAGTCGTGCCAGAGGTGAAGTAGGGGTGTTTGAGCGCGTCGGCAGCGGTAATCCGTTTAGCAGGATCAAATTGGAGGAGGCGCTCGAGGAGGTCAAGCGCTGATATTAGTGCGGTCATTGGGAATTAGTGGTTTAGCAGCGCCAGATCATGATGGAGACCGACCTTGTGGTGACGCCTGAGGAACTACATTCCGCATCGGAACCTTGGGATACATCGGCCAAGGCTTGAGAACAATATCGGGCTGTGACGCAAATGCAAATGCGAAGTCAGCTTGGCGAGGCAGAAGCGCAGAGGCGATGTATACAGACAGCTTCGCTGGCCATCTTCTTTAATGTCCGCACATCCGGGCTACCCAGCTGCCGTAATATATGAAGGAGCTGGTCGGCGTTGTCGCGGCCACGGAATAGGGGAACACCTGTGATCATCTCAGCAAAGATACAGCCGCAAGACCATATGTCTATTGAGGTGTTATATGATCGCGAGCCCATGAGGACATCAGGGGGCCGATACCAGAGTGTCACCACCTATTGAAGTCGCATGAAGTCAACAAAGGATGTACGGCAATAATCAAAAGCGACGCAAAGTAGGATAATGACCTCGTTGGAAAATGTGTTCACTGGGACACCAAACGCGCGAGCAAGCCCAAAGTCGGCGAGCTTCAGCTGTCCTTTGCGGTTGATGAGGAGATTCTGTGGTTTTAGATCCCGATGCAGCACCCGGTTCTCGTGGCAGAATTTGGTGCCCTGGAGGAGTTGGTACGTGAAGCTCCTGACGACCTGCGGGTCCAGCGCGCCGCGATCCCCGTGTATGTCCATGTACTTCTTCAGGTCCTGGTCGCAGAACTCAAAGATGAGCACGAGCTTGCTCTCGGTATGGATGACGTCGTGCAGGCGGACGATGTTTTCGTGCTTGAGCTCCTTCATGAGGGATATTTCGCGGATCGCGGTGGATGGCGTGCCCTCATCGAGATCGAGGTGGATTTCCTTGAGCGCGACAATTTCGTTGTTGAGACGCGAGCGGCCCTATGAAATTTTCGCTAGTTAGTGACAAAAGAAGCTAGTGCGCAGCGTTCAGACAGAAGATAGTATGGACCTTGTACACTGTCGCATACGTCCCTACGAGCCCATTCCGTTCAGAAACAAGGACGAATCCACCGCGCGCGCAATAACAGCTCACCTTCCCCGAGTTTTTCGAGCTGGATGTAGTTGGACATGGTGGGGCGGCGTAAGGGGCTGGCTGATGGAAACGAGGCCGTTTAAATGGCCTGCAGACGTGGAACAAGTATGAATTGCCACCTCAAAGCGACGACAATGGCTGGGGTGCGCGGCAGACGGACCGCAGCGCTGGCGCAGGTGCAGGCGAGAAGAAAGGGGCGCGCGGGTGCCGTCGAAGCCAGCCGCGTTCCTTTATGAATGATCGTCCAAAAGCGATGCCTTGTCCATCGGTGCGAGGCGTGAGCACAACCGGCAAGTCATCGCCGTTGCTTCCGCGCTTCGTGTAAAGGTCGGAATCCACGCATAAAAAAACGCACAGCACGGAGGTGCATGTCCGGCTCGCACCCGAGCCATCTCTGCATAATGGACGGCAATACATGGCCAGCAGCTCTGTGCCAAGCAGATTTAGGAGCTACCACCAAACTAAACATATGTGGGACTCAGGAGGGTGCGATAATTTGAAACAAGCTTAAGCCTTACTCGGATCTTCCTGTCAGTACTTATCGTACCACCGTTTTTCATTGGATCTGGGTCTTGGAACATGGAACCATTGATGGGCCGCGTCAGGACAGCTGCAGGGGAGAGGCGCTATCAAGTTTGGTGGGAACTTTCGATCTGCGCCGTACACGTCAGAGCTGGCGACGGCGATGGCATACCGTAGGCCGTGCCACACAGGCACATATCTGGGTCGTAGTTTAACCATACATATTTCGAGCGATCTGACCCACTCTAGCCACACTCTAGCACTAACAACTAAGTGAGTTGTAAGTATGGGTATTCGAACCACCCGCCGTACGTATCAGTGATAGTAATCAGTACATATCTCGAGGCGTGGTGTCACTTCTTGCACTGACGACGGCTCCACTGAGGAGGTATGCATATGTGTGCATGCAATTTAAATCAACCCTCTCTTCCGTTCCGCCATTCCATGCCGCGCAGACTGAGATACATAACCCGAAGGAACATTCATCCCTACAACACCACCGCAGAGGAACACAATATCGATAAATAAGCTCATAAAGACCGCACAGCGTCCGTTACACTAGAATAATAGTACTAAATCCGTCATCGTCGTCAAGATCGTCGAAAAAAAATATCCAAGAGTCCATTCAACATCCCAGAACCCAGTCCCAAGATCTCTCTAAAGTCTGCGCTAGACCTCACGCATCGCTATAGCGATACTCCTCATAAAGCGGCTCCTCGTATGGCGCATGCTCGGCCTTCCTGGGAGGCAAATGTAACGGCTGGTACCTCGGCGTACCCACACTCCCCGTCTCCCCCTTACCCCTCCTCAGAAGCGCCACCCCGATCACGACAAGCGCGAACAGCGCGAGTGCATTGAAGCCCAACAACCCGAGCATCGCCGGCGCCCATCCCACAAGCTTATTCACATTAACTCCGACGCTCGAGTCGGACGACCCGTTGCCCCCGGCGGCATCGGCACTGGCGAGACTGGCGCCCGAGGGGTTCGCTTTCTTATCGGCGGCAGCGACGGCAGTGAGGTTCCCGAGCGGTGGGAGGGCAGCAAGACTTTGGTTGCGCGAGGCGTGGAAGTCGGCGATCATGGTGGCCTCGTCTGTGATACTCAGGAGTTTGATATAGGGGTCGCCGTTTTTGCCCGTCTGAGGGTCCGTATCGCCAAAGTCGAATCTAAGTTGAGACGCGTAAATTAGAGAGGAGGACGGAGAGGAAGAGTAGGCGTACACAGAATACACATTTCGGAGCTGGGGGAAAATGGTAAATTAGTACTCCGGCTTTGATACGAGGGGGGGAAAAGGGGGACGGACGAAAACGTCACCGAGCAGATAATCAAGCAGATTTTCGCCGTCGGCCGTAGAAATAACCTGGAACGAGCAATACGTGGCATTAGGGAACGAGAACAGGGGCCGCGCGTGGGGTAGCGTGAGATCGAGCGGGTGGATAGGGAAGCGATTGCCCCTGCACGAACAATCGAATGTGTCAGTAACTAAAATAGGTGCGTTAGTGCATAGAGGCGTTTGCTCACTTGAACCAAATAGCGAACTGGAGTTCAGCGCGGCAGTCGACGAGCCAGACGTCCTCGGTGGAGACATACACGGCACTCGGAATGGACTCGAACCAGGCCTCGGCTGTGGCCTTAGGCATGTACAGGTCTGTGGTGCCCGTGTCAAGGACAGCGAGGGCTTTGCCTGTGGAGCGCACGGGTCAGCGAGACGCGCTTAATATTTTAAAGAAAGTACGGGGACAAGGACGCACCTTTTGGGACGCCGGAGACGACGGACTTTCCGAAGGTAATGTTCTTGCCGCTTAGTTCGACAGCATCAATGAGGGTAGACCACCGTTGCACGCGGGCGTTGGGATCGAAGACAGGGAGCTCGGGTTGATATTGCACGGCACTATACTTGGTATTGTACGTGCCTGGGAAGTTACGTTTTGGGAGTGCGCATGAGTGATTTAAAAAGTATGTGAACATCGTGCGCGGGACGCACCAACGCTGAGTGTGCCTGGGCTCGAGCCTTCGAGATCGCCCATCCTGTCGAGGAAGAAAGCGATGTGGTTGGGCTCGGTCAAGTTGGCGGCAAAACTAAGAAAGAGGATCGATTACGAGTGCCACACACAAGGGGAAGGGCATACATGTTGGAGAGGACAGTTTGCCCGCGGCTGTCATTGAATTTCTTCTGCGTGGCGAGGTAGATATTGCTGAGGGAATTAGCACCAAGGCCAAGTACGCCGTAGGCGCCAACTTCGAAGAGGCCATCCAGCTGCTCGGTTTTGAGGGCGTTCAGGAGGGCTTGTTTGGGGACGGGCATGTCGACAAACTCGATGTCGATGACGGAGACATTACCTGAGACAGAGCCTGGAGAAAGAGGTGAGGCGAGGGCTAATGGAAGTGGTGGGGAAGAGGAGAAGACGGACCGATGCCATAGGTGATGTTGAGAGAGATGTCGGTCTGCGAACGGAAATGGGATGAGAGAGCGCGCAGACAGGTGATGTGGGGACTGACATAGTTTCGCGCATTGGACAGAATCCCAGGAAAGTCGTTTGCATATATCCAGAGGTCTGAGAGCAGAATGGTGAGTGCCGTGAGGCAAAGAGGGGCCTCGAGAGGAAAAAGAGGACAGACCTGCTGAGCCGGTATCGAGTTGAACGGGAACGCCTGTGGAGGGCAAATAACTTAGGATATTAAGCGGGCCTGGGCAGTGAAGGGGGCGACTGACTGGTGCCGTCGATAGCGATATCGCCGATGTAGATGGCGTTCTGGCCGTTAATGACGTTGAGAGAGCCGACGCCGGTGGTGGTGTTGGCGGAGCCGGCGGCGGCGGTGACGCGGTGAAAAGGAGCTACGGAGGACGCGTAGCGCTTGATGGGGATGTGGAGAGCAGCACGGGCGAGGGAGGCGGCGACGAGGGGGGCAACGACGGCAGAAGGTCGCATGCTGGTGTTGGGAGATACCAATGCCATTCCCAACGGCCAGACGCGACTTAAATAATATCAGGATACACCGGCGCACCGCTATGCATTGGGATCCCGACGTTTAAGTTCTGCGATCTTTCCTAATACTATGCTACTGCCTAGCTCGTCCCCGTGAAAACCTGTGCAATTTACTTACGACGTTACGGACCAGCCATGCTATGCCGTGCTGTCTCTGCTAGTCTGCGCGCAAAAGTGGTTTTGACTACACGTGCCTTTTATCGATCTCTTCTGGAGCTGACGCCGATTCTAGCTTGCCTTTGGCCGCTGCGTCGAGAGCATCGAGCGCTGGTCGCGCTCTTGGGAGACATTAATATTTTAACCTTGGCTCCTCGCGTATCCAGACGGCACTCCCAACCTTGAGTACTTGAGTCCTTGAACTCTACGTTTGGCAATACCAACCGCCGCCACAGATATTCCAAGCCAGCCGAAGCTTGCGGTCATTATCCGGCACAGCCCCGGGACCACCGGCGTGCTGGCTGCGTGACGGCGCCATGGTGCCTGACGGCCTCCCTACTGCAACTTTAAGAGACTATAAGCTTAAGCGACACTCCCCGTGCGAAGGCCACCTGGCATAAGCAGAGGTGCCCCAGAGCGCGGCTGACTCGGTCATGGCGTTGAGTTGGGCGTTCTCGGTGGCGATGCTCTGCGCGTCCATACCAAAAGGGGAGCTGCGGGGACAGACGGCTTACTAATACGTGCACGGTGCGCGTCAGCAAAGGGCGCTTTGCTTGGTCCGAACTTGGGCGGGCATTGCGGTGTCGGAACCGTGTCGGAGCCTGACACGACTGTGTGGCTCCTCGCTGGTTGTGCAGTGGCCTCGTAAAGGCCATTATGACCATCTGCCACCGGCGCAGGCGGAGCGCGTACGCGTACGCACTTCCCGCCCGGCGCTGCAAACGTCAGCTCGCCAGCACTCCGGAGTCCACCCTACTCTTACGGTCCTGAGGAGCGCGAGTATATATACATGCCCTTGGCAGCATTGTGGGAGCGTTCGCCGTTCCGTGTGCACTCTGTCATGGCTTCCTCCTCCCAATCTCCGACTACCGTCGAGCCGATCGAAGTTCCAGTCGAACGGCCGTCCCTAGATGAGTCGCAGACGAGCTCTCCTCACGACGAGACGCAAGCGAAACCCGAGCCTCAGGCCGAATATGTCACGGGCAGGCCGTTGTATTTGGTTCTAATCGGCGTCCTCCTCAGCATATTCTTGTATGTGTCGCCGCGCCCGCTATGCAGCTTGACGCGTTAGCTCATTGAGCTTGGCCCAAAAGGATTGCCATCGACCAGACCATCGTCGCAAATGCCCTGCCCCACATTGCATCCGTTTTCAACGCGCTGCCTCAGCTCGCTTGGATCCCCACTTCGTTTCTCCTCACGCAGACCGCCTTCCTCTTGATATTCGGGCAATTGCCGCTGCTATTCCCGTCGAAATGGGTAGGTCGATTGTTGAATTGCTACACCATAATCGCTGACGCTCACTATACCCAACAGGTCTTCACATGGGCACTTATAATATTCGAACTCGGCTCACTGCTCTCCGGCGTCGCCACGTCTATCAACTTCCTCATCTTTGCCAGGGCGTTCCAAGGCGTTGGTGCGGCTGGAATCTTCGTGTCAGCAATTGTAAGCTTCCATTCCTTGATTTGTTTTCCCCGCTAAGCTAATAAGGTCTGGTAGTCGATGGTTGCAGACGTATGTCGCATGTCATCCTAAGGCTCTGATTTTCGGCTAACATGTCGCATACCAGCTTGTACCAATTGAAGCGCGTCCCAAGTTTTTTGGCGGTAGGTTTGATAGCGTATTTCTCCTAGCATCTTCTCACACGAGGCTCCATTAGCATTTGGAGGCGTATTTGCTGTCAGCTCCATCGTAGGTATGCGCTGTCCCCCCGGGTGCGCTGAAAGCAGTCAAGTTGTCTCAACCTATGCCCTACAGGACCGTTGCTCGGTGGTGCATTTGTGCAACACGTCAGCTGGCGTTGGTGCTGTGAGGCTTATTTCCCTGCATTGTCCAATGTCGCGCTCATTTCGATTCTGGCCATCAGTCTACATCAATCTGCCTCTCAGCGTCCCCACCTTCGCCGCGATACTCTTCTACGTAAAGGCAAAGCCCCCACCCGGCCTTGCTGGGCAGAAGTCCCCGAGCAATGAAGTAGTTGAACCGAGCGACACAGTAATGCGTTCTATCATGCTCCCGATAAACAATTTCTTCCGCAAGATGGCAAAATTAGACTGGCTTGGCGCAACCCTCGTGCTTGGATTCACCACATGTCTCGTCGTGAGCACCTTGATGTTTTCGACAGCTGTATTTTTTTTGTCTGACCTCATCATGCAGCTCGCGTTGCAATGGGGCGGCAACACGAGTATGTTGCTTGGCCTTGGTTATTCGAATAGCTACTTACCCAGATCGCGTTTGCCCAGAACCTTGGAATTCGGGCGATGTGATTGCGGTGGGTCCTACTCACGGCCAGTGCATCGTCATCATTTCTCAATTCACGCCTGTCTTAGACATTTGTTGTTTTCGGCGTCCTGCTCGTCCTTTTCATCCTTTGGCAGTTCTACAAGGGGGATAAGGCCCTTCTTCCACTCCATCTATTTAATAGCATGACTGTGTAAGTCCCTCGCCCTCACGATCACATCTCTGGACTAAGCGTCTTCGGCATGTCGCAGTGTTGGGTGTTGCATCTGTGCCTTCTTCACAAGGATGGCCTTGTTCATGGCTATATACTATCGTACGTCCAACAGCATCGCGTCACTCCAGAAAGCATTAACTCACCGGGTAACGTTTTGTGCACCTAGTACCGCTAGTAAGGACCATCAGCACCACTTTTCTTCCTCGGAAAACTTAAATGTCTGCCATAGTACTTCCAAGCTGTCAAAGGACACTCAGCACTCAAGTCCGGGTACGGCGGCTCCCATTTTGTACTCCAAATAGGCTACTGATACCGCTCTCGCAGCATCGACCTCATCCCACTCGTGCTGGCTGTCGTCTTTACATCTGGAATCGGCGGCTTCCTCGTCTCCGTATGTCCACAGCTGCCTATCTTGCGCCGTAAATTTATTTCACTGATGCGTTGCTATACAGAAAACAGGAAGGTTCGCACAACCCATGTGTCCTCGCATAAGCCATACTCGAGCTAAATAATCCTCCATCGCAGGTTCTGGCACCTTCTCTTCTTTGGGCCACTGGTCGGAGCAGTCTGCTATGGAGTGCTTTTCACCATCAACGAGCACACGAGCTGGGGGAAACTCATCGGCCTCCAGTATGCTTATTCTCTCATTCGCCCTGCCAGGCTCTCATATTAACACATGCCGTAGGATCGGCATTGGCATCGGCGTTGGGTGCACCCTGCAGAACACGATCTTGGGGGTACAGGTAAAGCAAACGTAGTCTCTAGTATACTGGCCCTACCTACATTCGTTTCGTATATTTAGGCCACCGTTCGCAAGGATATGATCCCGCAATCGTCTGCGCTTGTTACTTTCTCCCAGTTTATTGGAGGTGTATTAGGTGTGTAGATGATCGAGTATTCTTGCGTCCCCCTATTCGGGTAGCTAATCATAGACATCCTTGAACCAGGTATTGCTATTGCGGGGTGAGAGCTGTTATCCACACTTGTGCGACCCCGGGTTTTAATGCTTTTGTTTTATAACAGCACTATCTTCGAAAACAAACTTGCATCTGGGCTCCACGAGTTCGCGCCCGACGCACCATACGACGTACGTCCCTCGCTCGCCCCCTTCCTCCCCTCCCTCGATAGTTCTGATGCACCGATGACGTTGAAACATAGCTTCTCCGGCAATCGGTTGAAGCCATAGCAACCCTCCCGCCAGATCAAAAGGCAGGTGCCATCCACGCGTACGTGGAAGCCCTCAAGCTCGTCTTCGTCTCGCTGGGCGTCACAACGAGTGCGCTTTGCTCGATCTCGACGCTCTTGATTAAGAATATCAACCTGAAGCAGCTTGCGCGCGAGATGGCTGCTGAGGCTGAGAAGGGGAAGGAGGAGAAGAAGGAGCAGGGTGAGGCAATGGTATAGTTTGTAATGGACGCTAGTTAAGTATTACCACATCTTTTTCTGGTCTTTTGGGTTTATTTCTCCCCCCACTATTCCTTAATGTATACAAACGCGATCAGTTTCGAAGCATAAGCATTCATGCTTTCTAGTTAACTATTAGGAAAATCCTTGCTGCGTGGTTCGGTTCTCCAGAATTAGCTAGCGTTGAATGCGGGCGTGAGGCGGGTACTGCTTTTTCCCTGTGGCACCCCGACTCCGATAACTAAATAACTAGCCTGACAAATTATCCTGATAACTACGTACTTAACATCACCGTCAAGGATTCGCCTTGAATGCCAGAGCTTCCAGGTGGGTGTGTGCCCTACTGAGAAAAATTATGTCCATTCAAACCGGAAAATGCCCATAAAAGATGGGCATGTTGAGGTGTTGAAAACAACAGCAATAACGGGATGGCGTTGAGTACGGTCGAGGAGCCGAAGCCTTTGTGGCTGTGTCGGGGGGATCGAGTCTAAGTAGTCACTGCGTCCAGGGGGGTGGAAGTTGACCGTCAAATGAGTGCAAATGCAACCAAAGTTTGAACCTGCCCAAGTTTCTGTGGCCATTCCAATCGGTTGACCCACAAGCCGGTTCAACTTGTCAAATAAGTTATGTAAGGGCACAGCTTCGCACCATAGGTCCGGTTTTGGGCCAATATTACTTCAACTAATTAGTCCACTCGCACGAACTTGTGGTGTTTCAACTTGGGTATACGGCTCAAGCTCAAGTGCCTTCAACTGGACAATAAAGTCTTATGTGGACGAACCTCAACCACCAATATTAGCCCTATCCTTTGAATCTTGAAGGAACTTTGCATTTTAAAAAGTGAATCTGCTCTCTCTCATACCGCCACCATCCCCCAAGTCCCCTGCTTGACGCGTCTCCTCTCCGACTCTGATAGACTGCTGCCATCATCAATTCTACACACTCATTTATGCTCTCTCACTCTCACTGTTTCATAACAGTACACCTTTCAAATTTCACGCCATCTTCCTTCAAAATGCCTCCCCAAAGTGCAGCGGAACGCTAGGTACGTGCCTGCGCTGATACCTGTTCTTTACTGTTCATTTTGAGAATTTTTTCGTGCTGATTTTAAAGGCAGCCACGATGGCACCGTGTGCACAGGAACTTGGCACGTGAAGGTATGTACACCATTCCACACACATCAGCTCCTACACTTATTGACATGCCCACTGGCGCCCCACCTGCTCTCACACATCTGCGCACGTCCACGCTCGCCCATCCATTTGCACGCACGCACACCTGCCTGCCCACTCAAACATGCGGCCACTAGTGATTCAAAAGTCCCAGCCCAGGCTCGATAGGCCGGCTTAGTCCCAAAAATTTTAGGGACTGGGCCGGAGCCGGAATTTCCGGCCGGCTTCAGGCTGGCTTAGGCTCGGGCCGCGGCCCACCATTTGGAAGGGGCGAAAAATCCATCTTTGCACATGTAGAGACACAACCAAGTATATACATATCAATTGTCATCATCCCA
>KL198167.1:0-10687 GCA_000697705.1 Botryobasidium botryosum FD-172 SS1
GCCTTCGGGCGACGTAGTCACACACTTATAACTCCGCCAATTCAGTTAGCTCCAGTTTTTCCCCTTGGGGTCTCAAGTCCCCGCCGGGGTTTTTCTCTCGTAATCACACATTTATAAGGGTCTTGGTCCACGTTACCTAGGATGTACTTTAGGTAGTTTCATGCCGACAATAAGAACACCCCCCTTCACTCCAAAAAAAAAAAAAAAGAGGACTCCATTTCCTCACATCCTCCCCTCCCCCCTCATCTGTGAACCAAGAGTCTCAGGCCTTGCCAGGCGTTGACGTACCCCGTCATCGACTCTCACAGCGAGCAGCGTCAAACTTTTTGCCAAAAACTTCCACGTTCACCCCTCACCAATGTCTCTCATCCCGGACGACCCCCCCGTTCGCCCGTCAACCCCACCCAGGACGACTCCCCAGGCCGCCCCACCCACCCCCACCACCAGCCGCCGCACCCAGGAGGCGTGGCTCCGCAACGTCAACGACACGTTGAATAACTACTGCAAGCACCTCGGTGAGCTCGACGAAACCCTCTTCGCGTCTGCCCGCCGTCCCATCACCAGACTCCTCCTCGGAGCTGCTCTCGCCACCGCCCCCTCCACGGGCGAGCTGGCAGACATGATCGCTGCCCACCCCGACTGGATGTCGGGGCCCATCATGAGACTCATACCTGCCCCTAAGGATGACTCCTCCGACAACAGCATGGACGAGGACGCCGCTGACCACCCCAAGGCCCCAGCAACGGCGTCCAAAAACGAGAAACGATTCGGGGCGATCGAGGACGCCCTGGCCCGTCTCGAGGGGCTACTACTCAGCTCCCGCACCCCCACCGCCCCTCCCCCCGCACGGAGCGGCCAGCCGTCAGGCCAGAAGAAGAAGCCTGCGCCTCCCAAAGTTCCCCCCCCCAAGGAGACCAGCGTCACCACCATTACCCCGGAGGCGACAGTCACCACCCAGATCCAGCCAGCGTCCTCCTACGCTGCCGCCGCCTCGAAAGGAGCGAGAACCCCCAAGTTCAACCCCTCCCCCAAAATCCCCTCCACCTACCGAAAGAAGGTTCACGACCCCCTTACCCATGGGGAAGTCCTCTTCGCCCCTGAATCCCCCTTCAGGAGGGACGATAACAACGGCACCATTAACGGCCAGAACGGCCTCAATCTCATCAACGGGTCCCTGAAAGACCTCACCCCCACCTGCTCCGTTAAGGGGCTTTGATGGACCTCCAGGGGGAACCTCATGCTGACCCCAGATCTCCCGGATCAGTGGGACATCCTGGCCAAACACGGCCCGGCTGTCTTGGAACACCACATGGGGAAGAAATTCTCCGTCCTCACCCACGGCCCCACCAAGGACGTGGTCCCCCACGGCTGGGGCGCCTCCCACGATGCCCTCCCTAACGTAGGCAACGTCTGCGCTAAGATAACTACTGCCCTAGGCCTCGACCCATACGATATCGTGGTCGACAAGTCCAGGTGGTTGGTGGGTAAGAACACCAACCCCAACCGCCCCCCCCTCCTACTCCTCGCGATCTCCACCGACGAGGCAGCAGAGAAACTCCTTTACCAGAACCCCCACTGGATCGAAGGAAAGAAAATAGCATTCAAGGTCTTCACCTCGGACCCCACCGTCCCAAACCAGTGCGCAAGGTGCTGGAAGGTGGGCCACCCTACGTGGCGCTGCGGCGTCAAAACCCCGGTCTGCGGCCTTTGCTCAGACGGACACGCGACTACCTCGCACAGGTGCCACCAGCCCCTCTGCAATATCGTGGGAGACAAATGCCCCCACTTCACCATGCAGTGCCCTAACTGCCAAGACGCACACGAAGCCTGGGACCGCAAGTGTGTCGAACGTCAGATCCAAAAAGCCGCGAACCCTCCCAAGAAGCGCGCCCAGACCCCCGCTCCCCAGAACGCTGCGGTCGACTCCCCCCTAAGGAAGGCTGCGGACCTCATCCGCTCCATCCCCAAAGATCGCCTCGGCCACCCCAGCCGAGATATCTCAAGGTACAAGGACCTCGAATTAGTCAAGAAATTCAGGCTCTGGGCCCTCTTCAACGAGCTGCCCCTAATTGTCACTTCCCCAACCGGGGACGTATCGTGGTCGCCTCCCCCGGGCGCCACTTCAAAGACCCTCTTCCTCCCACCTATTGGCCCCGTTTCCAATGGTGCTTAGGCTCGGCAACATTAATATCCACCAACACAACCGGGAATTAACCGTCATACTGGATCGCGCATCGGACACCCATCACGTACTGGTAGTCACAGAACTACCCTGGATTAGAATAGGAGCAGGAAGGAAAGGTGCCCCCAAGCACCGAGACTGGGTTCTCGCCCTCCCTCTCTCCCCCATGCCGACAGACTCCACCCCTAGGGTCGGCATTTACATCAATAAGAAACTCCTCCCCAATCACGGACTCACCGTAAACCCCAACACCTTTGCCTCCCCGAACGCCGTCCACGCCACCATTTCGGCACACGGGAAGCGAATTAACGTCTTCGGCTTCTACCGCCCCCCAAGCGAGAGGTCTATCTCAGACGAGTCGCATATGCTACAGAAAATCAGAGCCTGGGACGTTCCCCTGGCTGACTCTATTATCATGGGGGACTTCAACCTCCATCACTCCTCCTGGGATGTCACGGCAGCTGACGACATCAAAGGAGAAGCGTTCAAAGATTGGGCCAATGACGAAGGGCTGTTCCTCAAGAATGACCCCTCGATCCACACCTTCCACCCGGCTGACCCCACCAAGAAGCCTTCGGTCATCGATCTCACCCTCACCAACGCGAGCCTCCAACTCAATTGGACTACATCCTGGGAAGTAGACGCCGTGATCGGCCACCCCTCCGATCATTTGGGAACGCGCCTCACTATCCACCCCCGCTTCAAGGAGCGCTCCACCAACAAACCCCCCAAAACCTACCGCAAGGGTGCGATCGACTGGACCATCTTTCGATCCTCCCTCCTCAACTGCCTCTCCCCGTATGAGCACCTTCTCAACAGGGATGAATTTCTCCGCGCGGCGGCCATCTTCGGATCAAACCTCGAAATAGCCCTGGCTTCGGCCGAGGGCCCCACCTCCAACCGCTCCAACCCCCTCCCCTTCTGGGATGTAGAGCTCACCCTGCTTCGCAACGACAAAGAGCAATTAGCTAGGGAATATCGTCGGCTCCCTCGTTCACACCCGGACAAAGCCAAGCTCATGGAAGAACTTCACATTGCGCGGAGTCGTTTCAAGGGCCACTTCAGCGCTGCCCAGCGTAAGTACCTGGACCACCTAATCGCCACCACCCCAGCGGATCAAGTGCACCGCCTTTCTGGATGGGGCCTCGGTAAACGAGACTACCCCTCCCCCCCTCTGGTCGTAGATAGGACCACCGTCTCCTCTCCCGAGGGCAAAGCTGAGGTCTTTCGTAAGGCCTTCTTCCCCGAGGCACGTGCCCCGGTTAACATCCCCATCATCCCCGAATTGGCTCGCGCCACTCGGCCCTTCTCTCCCATCACCAGGCAGGAAGTCAAATCAGCTGTCTTTGGCCCTTCTCAAAACAAGGCGCCTGGAAAATCCGGTATCGGCTACCGCGTCCTTCGGGAGGCATGGGACATCGCCGAAGATTGGATCTACTTTATCGTCAAGGAATCGATCGAGTCTGGCTCCCTTCCGGGGGACTGGCTCATCGCCCTCGTAGCCGTCATCCAGAAACCAGGGAAAGATGACTACTCCTCCCCACGCTCATACCGCCCCATCGCCCTTCTTGAGTGCCTTAGCAAGGTGGCCGAAAGGGTCATGGCACACCGACTAGCCTATGACGCAGAATGCCTAGGCCTCGTCCCTGCCCAGTATTGCGGCCATCAGGGACGATCCACAACTGACGCGCTGGCAAGAGCCCAGTTCATCATCGCCCGCGAAAAGGCAAAGCAACGCAACTGCACCCTACTGAAGTTCGACTTCAAGGGATTCTTCGATTCGGTCCCGGCGGATGGCCTTACCCAGGCCCTTTGCCATCTGGGATATGATGACACTACTGTCTCCTGGATACAGGCCTTCCTTGCCGACCGTCAAGGGTCGATCAAGGTCGACGGATACATCTCGGAACCCAGCCCCACCTTCGGCCTCCCTCAGGGCAGCCCCCTTTCCCCTATCCTGGCTACCCTTTACACCTTCGCCTTCCAACACAGGCTCGAGACCGACTTCCCAAAGTACGGCCTCTCTAAACTCCAGGATCTGATACTTTATATGGACGATGGGCTTATCATCCTATCGGCGGGCCATTCGTGTCACCCAAACGTTGCCGCGGCTGTCAAGGCAATCGATATCATCACTCGCACTGCAGCTGAGTTCGGCCTCTCCCTCGACCAGAAGAAGACGGAGATGTGCCACCTCATCAGCCAGAAAAGAAAACCTACCCCGGCCCCCCCAGCCGGCTCGGGCATCACGGTTGTCGACCACCTTACCTGGTTGGGAGTCACCTTCTCGAACGAACGTTCCCTGCGCCCACACCTGGACAGGGTCCTGAAGAAGGCGAACTATGCCTTCCACAACATCGCACTTCTCACCGCGCGTAGGAAGCTCAAGGCGGAATCCTCCATCCGCCTCTACTGCTCGATCGTCCGCCCCACCTTCACGTATGGCTGCCAAGCCTGGTGGGAGGGCCAGACTAATGTCTCCAAGAGATTAAACACCGTCCAGAACCGTTTCCTCAGACGGATCACAGGCTGCTACAACTCCACCCGTAACAACCTCCTCAGCGCCTTTACTGGCATACCACCAGTCAACACCTGGATGGACTTCCTCATGGACAAGTACGTCATCCAGAAAACTAATATGCATTCACTCCACCCCCTCCGCCCTCTGCTCCAGGACGCGCTGGACCGCCCCCTTCAGGGTAACCCGGTCATTCAACAGGTCGCCGCGGCGATTCTTGACCTCCCTTCTGAGTCTGCCCCCCACCTTGGGGATGACTTCGCCACCGAAATGCACCTCAGGGTGCCCCCCTGGGAATCCCCCTTCCACCTTGATTCCTCGATCACAAAAACCACCTTCGATCCTGACCACCCGTACAGGCCCTTCCACGACTTCCTCCGCTTTTGCGAGGAAGCACAGGTTGCCCCTCTGGTAGCCGAACTTACTCCTTCCACCGGCCCAGACGCCGACGACACGTGGGGCATCCTCCGTTTGGGTGTCCTCGTCAAACAAACCTTTTCGGTCAAACCCCTGGCCTGTATAAAGATCCAAGGCCACCTTGCCTCTAGACCAGTTATTGCTGCCGGTGCCCTCCATCTTCTCCTAAACGACGCCGACTTCGAACTCCACTGCTTCCCATCCTATGGACTACTCGTATCCAACCGCCTTTTGGCTAACTGCATATGCGTGCACCCTTCTCGCCGCATTCTTCCTTCACCGCCTCGCGCATACGCCTATCTCGAACAACGTGCATCGGCCAAATCCCTATACGTCACCGCGGTCCAGCAACCCGCCCGACGACTTCGCCCTCTCAAGGCCTTCCGCCGTCTCGACCCCCTCGACCCCCTGGTCTTCCCTTACCGCCACCAGGCACCCGCCCTTGCCCCCACCCTCACATGGCGCAACACCGATGTACGAGGGCGTGCGCTGCTCGCCACCTCCCTCTATGCCAATAATATCCCACTCGACCACTCCGCATCCCTCTTCGGCGCCTCCCTGCGCGTCATCTGGATCAACATGCGGCCTCGTCGACTACAGGTCCCCATCCCCCTCACCCTCTCTGGGACGCAGTTCACCTACGCCGCCCGAACTTTCTCGGGCCACTGTCCATCGCCGTATTACTACGGCAAGATGGGGCTATTCGGCTACTCCGCCTCCTGCCCCTGCGGCTTCCCCATCGGCTCCTCCGCCCACATCGCCCTTGCATGCCCCCTTCGCACGCTATGGGCGGGCGAAAACGTTGCCCCCCATATCTCAAGCAACAGGTCCCTCGTCCAGGACTTCAACCACTGGTTCCCGCGCCTCTTCCGCTCCCGCCTCCTTACCTGGAGGTGGTTTGCAGACAGAGTACTGGGGACTCCAGGTGCGCCTCCCCCATGGCTTCAAGTGGATCAAGATCCCCCATAATCACCACACCATTGACCTCCGTACCGCCATCGCCATCCATGCGTGCGCCTATGAGGAATACACCCCCACTGACCTCGTCGACAACCTGCGCGCTGAGGGACTCTACGATGTCTCCCTCGCCGACGCCTACTACAATTACTACCGTCTTAGGGCATCTTTCCGCCACGAACGCGACCCATCCGTCCGCGCCGTCATTGATAGGTACCTCACCAACGCTACCTCCCATCGCGACTTTGGCCCAGCTGCCAGGGGATACATGTTCTAGGCCCGTCTTCGGACCGGCTCTAGTCTTGTTCCTCCCCTTCCTCCTCCCCCCTCTTCCCCAGGGCTCTAGAAGTCCGATTCCTCCATCCCTCTTCCACTTTTTCTCTCTTTCCCTCTATAACGGGCAACAGGGGATAGTCGTCGGCCTCCTTACCTTCTTGACCCCCATGGACTTACACCTTAGATAGTCTCTTCTCATGGTTACCTCTGGGGCGCGTGCATATTTCACTCTTCAATTCCTTAGCAAAAACCTCTGTTTCCCCTTTCCCTTTAAACACACCGTTCTTCTCACTCAAGGGCCTTGGTCTTCGTTACCTATGTAGATTTTTGTACTCCTTACTTAGTTGATTCGTTCGGATTTGCAATACTACACCCTTTACTCCAAAAAAAAAAAAAAAAGAGGACTCCATTTCCTCAAGCTCATGGAAGAACTTCGTATCGCACGAGGACGCTTCAAGGGCCACTTTAACGCCGCCCAGCGTAAATACCTGGACCACCTGATCTCCACCACCCCGGCGGATCAGGTTCACCGCCTGTCTGGATGGGGCCTCGGCAAACGAGACTACCCCTCCCCCCCTCTGGTCGTAGACGGAACCACCGTCTCTTCACCCGAGGGAAAAGCGGAGGTCTTCAGAAAAGCCTTCTTCCCCGAGGCACGCGCCCCGGTTAATATCCCTATCATCCCCGAGTTGGCTCGCCCCACTTGGCCCTTCTCCCCCATCACCAGGCAAGAAGTGAAATCAGCTGTCTTCGGCCCTTCTCAAAATAAGGCGCCGGGAAAATCCGGAATCGGCTACCGCGTCCTTCGGGAAGCGTGGGATGTCGCCGAAGACTGGATCTTCTTCATCGTTAGGGAATCGATTGAGTCAGGAACCCTCCCGGGGGACTGGCTCATCGCCCTTGTAGCCGTCATCCAGAAACCAGGAAAAGACGACTACTCCTCCCCCCGGTCTTACCGCCCCATCGCCCTTCCTGAGTGCCTTAGCAAGGTGGCTGAGAGGGTCATGGCACACCGCCTAGCCTACGACGCAGAACGCCTAGGCCTCGTCCCTGCCCAATACTGCGGCCACCAGGGACGCTCCACAACAGATGCGCTGGCCAGAGCCCAGTTCATCATCGCCCGTGAAAAGGCGAAGCAGCGCAACTGCACCCTCCTGAAATTCGACTTCAAGGGCTTCTTCGACTCAGTTCCGGCGGACGGCCTCACCCAGGCCCTTCGCCACCTGGGCTACGACGACACCACTATCACCTGGATACAGGCCTTCCTTGCTGACCGCCAAGGGTCTATCAAGGTAGACGGATACATATTGGAACCTGGCCCCACCTTCAGCCTCCCTCAGGGCAGCCCCATCTCCCCGATTCTGGCCACCCTCTACACCTTCGCCTTCCAACACAGGCTGGAGACCGACTTCCCAAAGTACGGTCTCTCTAAACTCCAGGACCTGATACTATATATGGACGATGGGCTTATCATCCTATCGGCTGGCCATTCGTGTCACCCAAACGTTGCCGCAGCTGTCAAAGCAATCAACATCATCACCCGCACGGCTACTGAGTTCGGCCTCTCCCTCGACCAGAAGAAGACGGAGATGTGCCACCTCATCAGCCAGAAAAGAAAGCCTACCCCGGCCCCCCCGGCCGGTTCGGGCATAACGGTCGTCGACCACCTCACCTGGTTGGGAGTCACCTTCTCGAACGAACGTTCCCTGCGCCCACACCTGGACAGGGTACTAAAGAAGGCCAACTACGCCTTCCACAACATAGCGCTTCTTACTGCACGCAGAAAGCTCAAGGCAGAATCATCCATCCGCCTGTACTGCTCAATCGTCCGCCCTACCTTCACCTACGGCTGCCAAGCCTGGTGGGAAGGGCAGCAGAACGTCTCCAGGAGACTTAACACCATCCAGAATCGATTCCTCAGACGAATCACAGGCTGCTACAACTCCACCCGTAACAACCTCCTCAGCGCTTTCACCGGCATACCACCGGTCAACACCTGGATGGACTTCCTCACGGACAAGTACGTCATCCAGAAAACCAATATGCATGCCTCCCATCCACTGCGCCCCCTGCTTGCGGACGCTCTGGACCGCCCCCTTCAGGGTAACCCGGTCATTCAACAGGTCGCCGCCGCGATCCTTGACCTCCCCTCAGAATCCTCCCCCCACCTTGGGGAGGACTTCGCCACCGAAATGCACCTCAGAGTGCCCCCCTGGGAATCCCCTCTTCACCTCGATTCCTCGATCAACAAAATCACCTTCGACCCTGAACACCCGTACAGGCCTTTCCACGACTTCCTCCGCTTCTGCGAGGAGACACAGGTTGCCCCCCTGGTAGCCGAACTCACCTCATCCCTCGGTCCTGACACCGATGACACGTGGGGCATCCTCCGAGTGGGTGTCCTCGTCAAACACACATTCTCGGTCAAACCCCTGGCCTGTTTAAAAATCGCGGGTCATCTTGCCTCTCGTCCAGTTATCGCAGCCGGCGCCCTCCACCTTCTCCTCAACGACGCCGACTTCGAACTCCATCGCTTCCCCACCTATGGATTACTTGTATCAAACCGCCTTCTGGCTAACTGCCTATGCGTGCACCCTTCTCGCCGCATTCTCCCTTCACCGCCTCGCGCATACGCCTATCTTGAACAGCGCGCGTCCACCAAATCCCTCTTCGTCACCGCGGTCCAGCAACCCGCCCGACGACTCCGCCCACTCAAGGCCTTCCGCCGCCTCGACCCCCTCGACCCCCTGGTCTTCCCATACCGGCACCAGGCTCCCACCCTCGCCCCCACCCTCACATGGCGCAATACCGACGTACGAGGACGTGCGCTGCTCGCCACTTCCCTCTACACCAACGACATCCCCCTCGACCATTCTGCCTCCCTCTTCGGCGCTGCCCTTAACGTCGTCTGGATCAACATGCGGCCTCGTCGACTACAGGTCCCCATCCCCCTCACTCTCTCAGGAACGCAGTTCACCCACGCCGCCCGAATTTTCTCGGGCCACTGTCCATCGCCGTATTACTACGGCAAGATGGGGTTATTCGGCTACTCCGCCGCCTGCCCCTGCGGCTTCCCTAGTGGCTCCTCCGCCCACATTGCCCTCGCGTGCCCCCTTCACTCGCTATGGGCGGGTGAAATCGTTGCCCCCCACATCTCAAGCAACAGATCCTTCGTCCAGGACTTCGACCACTGGTTCCCGCGCCTCTTCCGCTCCCGCCTCCTTACCTGGAGGTGGTTTGCAGACAGAGTACTGGGGACTCCAGGTGCGCCTCCCCCATGGCTTCAAATGGATCAAGATCCCCCATAATCACCACACCGTCGACCTTCGAACCGCCATCGCCATCCATGCGTGCGCATACAAGGAATACACCCCCACTGACCTCGTCGACAACCTCCGCGCCGAGGGACTTTACGACGTCTCCCTCGCCGACGCCTACTACGACTACTATCGTCTTAGAGCGGCCTTCCGACACGAACGCGACCCATCCGTCCGCGCCATCATTGACAGGTATCTCACCAACGCTACCTCCCATCGCGGCTTCGGCCCAGCAGCCAGGGGATACATGTTCTAGGCCCGTCTCCGGACCGGCTCTAGTCTTGTTCCTCCCCTTCTCTCCCTCCCCCCTCCCAGGGCTCTGGAAGTCCGATTCCTCCATCCCTCTTCCAAAAATCTACCTTTTTCCTCTATAACGGGCAACAGGGGATAGTCGTCGGCCTCCTTACCTTCTTGACCCCCATGGACTTTAAACCTTAGATAGTTTCTTCTCATAGTCACCTCTGGGGCGCGTGCATGTTTCACACTTAAACTCTTTAGGAAAATCCATACCTTCTCGTCTCTTTCCTTCTATACCGTTCACTTCACTCAAGGGCCTTGGTCTTCGTTACCTATGTAGATTTTTGTACTCCTTACTTAGTTGATTCGTTCGGATTTGCAATGCTACACCCTTTACTCCAAAAAAAAAAAAAAGAGGACTCCATTTCCTCAATCCTCTTCGTCCCTTCCCCCATCTTGGGTGAACGTGGAACTTATTGGAAAAACCTCCACGTCTGCTTCGCTGCTCGCCGCTGCCCTCCTCAATGTCAAACCCGCCCCCCGCTGGGCCTTCGCGCTCTAAGCGTCCTAGGGTCGTATCTGGCCCCACTGACTTCGACGACGACCCCATGTCAGGGGACGTCGCTATCTCAGGCGACTCTCATCCTGACACACCCTCCGATGCCGGCGTCGACATCATCCCCACGACCCCTCTCTGTCGTGGACCCATCGACTGGGTGGCCGAAATGGCCGCCGAAAAACTGCGATCGAACCCACCAGGCTCGCCCGCCGCCCGCCGCAAAC
>KL198169.1:3946-35402 GCA_000697705.1 Botryobasidium botryosum FD-172 SS1
CAATGGTACTGAAAAATAGAAGGCAGATGGGAATCCTGAAGGGAGTGCCAGGGGGGATCCCGAGGTAGTAGCTATGGGTAGCAGCAGCGCTAAGTATACTTTGGGTGTCCACAACTTTGAGAGTATCAAAGAGTTGCAAGAGAACAGAGTAAATGGCATGTGCCAGCAAATATACTTGTTATGCCCCACATGCTGTCACGCATGTATTTCTTATTGAAGCTACGGGCAGGCTGGATAAACTTGCATCGCTTGCATAATTACATTGACTTACAATCCAGGATATGAGCTGTGATGGTGTATAGCGAGGTAGGACAAGCCGTGGAAACTTGGGTAGCTGTGAGGGTAGCAGCAAGAGAAATGGGGGAGCAGCAGAAGGTAGAGGGACAGCGGCTCAAAGGTAGCACGAGGGCAATCCCGGAGGTAGCAGCAAGTTCTGTATTACAGTTGATCAAGGTAGCACACCAGTCCAAACTGCTGACGATTAATGATGACAAACAATTACATATGTATGGCTAATTATTACAGTAAACACCGAGATCATGTACGACTGTGGTTCCCTTACATGTACACAGGTTTACAAAATCGCAGTATGACGAAGCTACACAAGAAGCGATTGTCGCGCGACCAGACCACCGTTGTGGGTATCCATAATACACCCGCTACCCGGAACTCGCCGCGACCTCTGGGGTCGCGCCCAAAGTCGCACCCCCCGGTCCCCCCCCCTGGTCCCCCCAGGGGCCCTGGAGCCGGCGGGGGCGTTCTGGGGGCACCCAGGGCCCCGATTCATGCCAGGGGGACGTCACGTGCTGGAAAGCATTTTTTTTTTTTTTTGCCAAAAAGCACCTGACCGATGCCAAAAAGCCCAAAAAAGGGCCCCAAAAACGGCCAGAGGTCTGAGGCTGAAAATGGCAATGTCTGATGCAGAAAAGCCCAAAGAAATCTGGTTTTGGGCCAAAAAAAAAAAAGCACTAAAACACCAAAATGGCACCAGAACACCAGAAAAGAAAATTAAAACAGGGTGGTCTGTAGCAAGGTGCGGCACCAGATCACCAAAAAAAGGGCCGAAAATCTCCCGAGGTCCAAGGCCAAAAATACACAAAAAAGGTCAATGTATTGTGTTTTTGCACCAATTTTGCCATCTTGGGATCAGACATTGGTGGAGACGGGGGGAGAGCGGCAGGCTCGAGGTGGTTGAGGCCGATTGGGTGGTGGAGAAAGCAGGGGTAGCCGTGCTGCTTTCGTCACAAGACTCAGCAGCCCCTTTATAGCTTTCAGATCATATGGGGTCATCAACATAGTCGGTGCTATGTGTCAACAGGCCCCGAGCTGGTCCCCAGCTTTTCAGCTGGCGATTGCACAGTGACTCAAGGCATTCTTTTGTCATTGGCGTTCATTTCGTACCCATCGGTCTTCATTCCCAACAGGCATCATGTCAAAGTGGATGCCAAGACAGCACTGGCACACAGCCAGGAGCACTCGGAAACAGAGAAAAGGACTAGGGTGTGTCTATATCAAAGGAAACAGAGAGATCTACAGTACCTAGAGTCCAATATGAGTGTCTGAAGAAAAGGACGCTACCCAGACTTGAACCAGTGGCCTCTCAAAGAGAAAGCCACGACTGCACAGTACATGAGACTGGACAAACTATACACGAAAGAAACCGTTATTTCTCCGAGCTCAGCACATCATGGCCGGTGACAAAAGACCGCGGTGTTGTTTGTCCCAACAGTATCGCCCAACACATTCACCTTATCAGATCACATGACTCAAGTCTATACCAGGTAATCCCCATTCCTAGTAATTCTGATTATAATATTGCCTCAACAGGTACTTCCTCATAAGATGTTTCTACTCTGGTATCTCTACTTGTGGTATTTCTATTTATGGTATTTCTATTTATGGTATCTCTACTTATGGTATTTCTATTTATGGCATTTCTACTTATGGTATTCCTATATAGGGAACATAGGGTATACATGTATGTACTAAATCAGGGAATAACAATGAAGCTTGGGTACACCTGCAGCCTCACTTCACCCAAGGCCCTTGCCCTTTAGGGCTGCAAAGTGAGGCCACAGGTGTACCTGAATTTTACCATTATTTCCTAATTTAGTACATACATGTATACCCTACGTTCAAGGGAATACCCTATGTAGAAATACCCTATGTAGAAATACCATAAGTAGAAATACCATAAGTAGAAATACCATAAGTAGAAATGCCATAAGTAGAAATACCATAAGTAAAAATGCCATAAGTAGAAATGCCATAAGTAGAAATGCCATAAGTAGAAATGCCTTATGAGGAAATACCTGTTAAGGCAATGCTATAATAGGAATTACTAGGAATGGGAATTACCTAGTATAGACTTAAGTCATGTGATCTGATAAGGCAAACATGTAATGTATCATTGGGACAAACAACACCACAGTCTTTTGTCACCAGCTATGACGCCCATCAGAAATGAAGACCGATGGGTGTGAACGCTAGTGAACAAAAGAATATCTTGAGCCACTGATCAAACAATGAGTCACTGTGCAATCACCAGCTGAAAAGCTGGGGACCAACGCAGAGCCCATGGACATATAGCACTGACTATGTTGACGACCCCTTTTTTCACCAGGATCGGATGTGCCGCATGATCCTTGACTTTGTAGCGTGGGTGGCCGCACATGTTCTTCTTGAGCGTGCCTAACAAGTGCTTTTAGTATGAATAAGGCACATACAGCCAGACATCTTGCAGAGGAGATCACGGCCTGCTTAAAGGAGTATGGCATCGAGGAGGACCCCTGAAAGCCCTAGGAAATGTGATATGCTAGATCTCCTAATTTTAGGGAAAATTTTTGAATGTCTGGTGCTGGAAAGTCTAAAAATGGTGCAATTTTGGGCAGAGGTATGAGGACTAAAATGGGCAAAAACAACCTATGTCATATGCCAGAAGGTCTAAAATGCTTGGAAATGGGAGAAAAAATCCCAAAAAATGAAAAATAAGGATGCTTCAGAAAATATTTTAATTTGCCCAGAAAATGCCATTTGAGCAAGAGACAGGCCAGGATTTGTGGAATGGCTAGAAAACAGTCGCATTTCGGACCTTTGGACCTTGTGTATTAGCTGTGGAAACTCATTCTCAAACCCCTGTGCCCAGGTTTTTCCCTGGCAAGAGAATGCTGAGATCAGGAGGTTTTGATGGGGTATTTGAAATCCTCATGATTACGCTCAGAGAGGGATGTCAGGAGGAATGCGAAAAGAAAGGAGTTTGTGGGTGCATATTCCTTTTTGCTGCCCTTGATACACAAATACTGATAGCATTTGCGGATGCTAAATGTTTGTTTCCGGCAAAAGGTTTGCATGAGGCTGGAACCAACCTGGCAGTGTAATCTCCTTCCCCCTGTGCCAATTGTTGTGCTATTGTGAGCACATTTTGTTTGATTGCTACTGGAGACTGGCGACAGACATCCTGACCAGCAGGGGGGGGGGGGGGATGTCTTGAACAAGTGAGCAGCGAAGAGCAATGCGTGAGCAAGGCATGTGCACTCAGCACTCATTGCTTGGCCGATGTGTATGTGCTGACAATATCGTTTGGACACTGGTCACATTCTCTATGTCACACAGCATGGATTGCATCAGTTCTCCAGTTTTGGGCCATCCTATCGGCGCTGGCATCACTTGGGGGATGCTTATGTATGCAGTGAAAAAAAAAAGTCTGATTCTCTATTGACATGCAACCCACTGTCATGTATGTTGGAGCAGGGGTAGGAGCGGGGTCGAGAGGAGAGGACTTGGGAGCATAGAGGCAACGCAGGCATTACGTAATCTGGTGGCTATGCACCAGATATGTCGTAGCAGGATAGCCGAGCATGCAGACCACTCAACAATTATCATCTGCTTCATCCTCACTGTTCACCATTGGCCAGTCTTCAACATAGTCTTTAACTGATCTTTGGCCTTGCTTGGATTGTGAATTTGTGCCTCATTTGCATCCTGAATCTGGGACTGAAGCAATAATCAAACAAATCCCTGTAGATTCTTTCCATGTCATATCAGACATTCGGTAATATGTAGTCTGAATACCAATCCACCACCTTGCCAGTCAGGAGTGTCGCAATGTGTGATACACACATGTTTTTGCCAGTAAGGGTGAAGTACATATAAATGTTCAGCGTCTAGCGTTCGAACTGATTGAAATTCACCAACTGTCATACTTAGGTGGTGCTTGGATCTTCAATCTGTAAGCACCACACTTTGTCTTTTCTTTCTCAAGGACTTTATTGTGAGCAAGTGCCTTAT
Organism: Botryobasidium botryosum FD-172 SS1; assembly: GCA_000697705.1. NCBI lineage: Eukaryota > Fungi > Basidiomycota > Agaricomycetes > Cantharellales > Botryobasidiaceae > Botryobasidium > Botryobasidium botryosum. The sequence goes on from KL198169.1 coordinate 8,234, forward strand.
CAAACACCTTGCTGTCTTTTGCATTCTCATGCTCAACTTTATGTCTGTGTTTCTGTCTAGCTTCCTTATTTCTAGCCACATTTGTTGCCGACAAATCAGATTCGGTACTAGTATCGCTATATGAACCTCCACCAAACCCTCCAGAAGAGTCAGGTGAGCCATTGCTTGAGGGGCTATCCCTCATATCGCTGCTTGCATTGTCTGAATCTCTGCCTTTAGTACGTCGTTTATCCCTATTGTTTGCGCCTTGCATGGGATTGAATGTATATCCTTTGGTGACCTGTGACAATGCATGAACACTCTCACATGTTGGCTGGGCACTGGGGCTGGGTGTCTTAGATGAGAACCTTGGCTTTGAAGCGTTAGCAGTGATGAATCAGGTATGTTTAACCTCTTCATCCTCTTCACTAATATCTTTGTTTGTGACTGTTGTACAAGGGCTCAGTGCCTTCCCTTTTCCTTGCATCAGATCCTCAAGGCAAGTTGGGCAGCTCATCACTTGAGGAGCTGTCACTCACAAGGCTGTTGGGGTCATCAGAACCATTTTTCACGGTACACCCTTGTATTCATTGTTTGAGCCGTGCATGGCACCAAACATACCTGGGGACAATGCGTGAATGCTGCTGCACATTGGATCGAAGCTTGGGCCAGGTGGGTGTCTTAGATGGGAATCTCGGCTTCAAAGCGTTAGCAGTGATAGGCAGCAATGGCCAGGGTACATGTGGCCTCTTCCTCTTCAATTGTGACTGTCATGCAAGGGCAAAGTAGTGTTGCATTCAGTTCGGTTTGAACCGGTCTGAAAACCGAACCGAGACATTGGTTCCGGTTTGGTTTGGTTTTTCGAACCGAACCGCAAACTGCTTTTCTCAGAAAGTGTAACCAGTTACTGAACTGAACCAAACTGGTTCAAACCCGATCTGCTTCCGGTGGAATAGTCAACTGGGAAATCTTCGTGCTGTTGTTGCAGTAAATGCAACATACCCCCAATGATCCGTACGAGATATGGGGCTGTGCTGGTGACATAATCAAATTTAAGTCTCCGATTGAACACTTTCCACCACAGCTTTGGTTGCCCATCAATTTTGATCAGACATGCACCCTTCATTTCCCGATGCAGCCACTCATTCTCGACGAACTGTCCGCCGAACCAATAATGCTACCACTTTAGGTCAGTATCCTGTTATTTTCAGTTAATTATGGATACTGAGATTGTGCATATAGCTATTGTGATAAGCATGTCTTTACCTCATCTCCAGGGACTGTCTCATTTTGGCATCACTGCACACAAGACAAAAAACACCAAAAGGAAGGGAAGAGGGTCCCCAACATAGAAAAGCGTCGAGATAAAATGGCCTCATTTGAATGCCAAAGTCAAGTCACGATTTGCATTGCAAATACTACCCCGCATTATGCAGATATTACCATCCGTCACCAACAGGGTCATGTGCCTTATTGCAATGTTTCCCTGCCCGAAGATGTGAAGGATTTAGTCTGGAACTCCCTCAACAAGACACCAGTTCAGGTTCGCACGGCAACACAATTCCTTTTGTCTATGCAACTCAAACCCTTTTCAACAGATCTGGCGTGAGATTATCCAGAATCACCCTAGCCCGATTAGCTTCAATCACAAACAGGTGTATCAGCTTTGGTATAGCCTGGTTTGAACTCAATGGATGTTGGATGTCAATGAAGTCCGCTCTGCTGAGAAGCTGCTGTCCAAGCTAGGAAAAGACCCAATGCTTGGGAGCTTAACCTTTGACAGGGTTGATATTGATGTCCCTGATGGGCTTTCTGCCATTGCCTTTTTGGTGCCAGCTATGCTAGAAAAATGGGGTGCCTGGATCCGAGAAATTGCCCTAGACTCTGCCTGTGAGTGGACAAATTTATCGAAGTAGTGTCTTATGCATTAACTGCTCCTATTCTGAAGGGGGAACAAATAGAGGAGGCTACGAGATTTTCGCACTACTGGGCGAGGCATATGGCTCAGGATTGCCCTTAGGTCATCTCCTCACCAAAACAGTTGATAAAGCGGCACCAAACTCAAAGAAGCGGGTGCTGGAACAGTTCTTGGCACACTTTCGAGACAAGCACAGGCTCAAAGTCAAGTTCACCCTTTCCGACAAAGATTTTGCTGAGATTGGAGCATGTCACACAGTTTTCCCCAGGGCAAAACACCAGCTTTGCTTTTGGCACTGTCTCAAGGCCATAAAGACGCGGTTGTCAATCTTACGGCGGCAGCCTGCACACTACAACTCGGCACAAGCAAAGCAGGAGTTTGATTTTATTGACCAGCAGTTTGTGCCGCTGGCACAGCAGTCGGATTCTGCACCAGTGAGTAGATCTCATTCCTTATGCCAATATCTACTGACATGCAGAACCAGAAAATACCCATGGCAAGGAAACCCATTCCATGTGATGTGAGTCCAGCACCCCGGCACACTGCAGAAGCACATACAGGTGGTGCCTCCGAGAACAGACCCCGTCGGACCACCATCCGACTGCGTGGTGAGGTTGTACAGATGATTGATCGTGGCCACATGGACACCACATCAGAGAAACCCGGAAATGCTGTGGGGCACTGGGAGCTGCTGACACAGCAACGTCAGCGAGCTCAGACCCTTAAGTGGGGCCAGGGCTAAGTCCTCTCCCTTTTCTCCAGAAAAAATGCTCGACACCAGCGCAGAGATCCAGCCGGGCTCAGAGGAGCTGTTTCTCAGCTAATCCAGCAGTTTCAGCCATGCCAGTAAGCGAAGCTGAGCTCAGCTGGAATCAGCTTGCACACAGAAGGAAGTCTGAATACATGTATTCTCCGTAACCCGTATCATGTAAAAAGCTGATTCAAAAACGAAGCGGAGCAGCATGGATAGAGGAGGGAGGACAAAGATACGGGGCTTGCGTGTGCAAAAAAAGGAAAGGCGACAAAAAAGGTCTACTTCTTGGGCACGGCAACAATACGCGCGCGGCGCTTCTTCTTTCCTGCTTCTGCCTGGCCCGAGACTCCGCCTTTTGCCTTGCAAAACACACGCGCTCCTTTGATAATATCCGCCCATTGCCCATCGTCAAGTTCGGCAACATCCTCAGCGTACTCGCCAGTCAGTTCTCCCCAGTATGCTTTGGAAAAATGAGTTGGTTGCGCCCAGACACCTGTTTTCCACGCGGTTAGGGCTCGCTGCACCTGGAATGCATGCGAGTTTAAGTCAGATGATTATACCACGATAGACCAAGCTTACAGCTGCCGTGGAAAGCGCCAGGGCTCCACGCGGTACGCCGTGGTCTGTCGCCGAGGCCGTCGTAGCTTCAAGATGGTGCGCGAGAGTCTTGAGAACGATTTCGGAGCAAAATGGACCTTCGAGCGTCTACGATAATTTATTAGCCCTTGTTTCGATGAGCGTGATGAGGGAATGTCAGACCTCTGGGTCCCTCCAGCCGAAGGGGACACACTGCTCATCCCCAAGAGCCCATTGAACATGCGTTGCACGATCCAAGGGCGTCCTAAATTCCTCCTTGAAGATGCCGGCTTTGATATTACCATCGACCATCCAGAATTCGTGCAGGAGCGTCATTGTGGTCTTGCCAATTGCGCTCTTCCAGTCATGCGTCTTCTGTTTGATCTTGGAAAGAGATTTAAAATGAGCTGATCCAAGAATATTATCATGTACATACTATGTTGAATAGAGGCGACTTGGGCCGAATGGTGACGTGACTAGCGGGAGGGTACGTCAAAGCCCACGTATCTTGCTGCTTTTTTGCAAGAGTTGCCGGAGGGATGATGAATGGGTTTTCAGTGGACCCGAGATAATCGAATAGCGTTGGAAGAAAGATGTTCTTGAAGTTGATATCCGTACGTGTATCGATTTCTTCACTGGCCACAGGCGCCGTTGTGGGATCGTCGTCGGCGGGAGCCGGTGAATTAGGTTTGGCGGCCTTGGCCGGTTTCTTGACTTTGACCGGTTTCTCAGGCCTAACTCGAATCATGGCCGAGGTCTGCGATGATCAATGACTCAGTGTTTAACATTTAACGCTTAACACTTAACGTTATTTGATCATTTATTGCAATCGATAGTCACGTATGTTGCTCATTATTGCTCTGATGGCTGTTGGCTTCTCCTCCGTGGCCTCATCTTCATCAATCGGTCCTCCATAGCGCACGCCACCTGTGTCAGAGTCCACATCCTTCGCTGGTGATTTCTTGCCACACCTCTTTGGTTCCACTTTGGGGCCACGGTTCAGGGCTGCGTTATCGGCTTTTCCATGCTGGGTTTTCATACGCCAGTCTGGAATAAGCCCTCCAGCGATTGTACTGGCATTTAAAGTAAGTACTACGTTGGCATGCGACTACGGAAATCAATGCTCACGGTTTATCGTCCCTGCGTAAGTCCCCATCCGTCAACAGCTTGTTACTGGTATTGGAACTGTCGCCTCGGAGCGTGTTACGTTTGTTCATTACTTCATCACGAATCAATGGCTAGGAAAACTTCAATAAGCGCACGGAACAGGAAAGCATTCAAAGAACTGACTTTGGGTGCTTTTTTGCCCTTGCGCTTTTTGGGATTCTCCTCTTCGATTCCCTCGCTCTCTCCGTCACCATCAGACTCCTGATCAAGCGCACGGAGCTGCGCTTCGAGCTCCTTTCTCTTCGCCGCTTTACTCTTGCTACCACTGATGGCACCTGGCTTGGTCCTTTTCTCGGGGCTCCCTCTGAAATCTTCGTCCTCACTATTCGGCAGGGCAGCCGCTCTGCTGCTCCGCTTCTTCCCCGAGGTAGCTAGGTAGGATAGTCAGTGTCGGCAAAGAAAGAGAAATGGTGGAGGGAAACAGACCAGGAGTATCATCAAAATCCATTGTTCCGTTGTCCGGTGTATGTAGGCTCTCGTCATCGCACTCGGAGGTCTTGTCGCTCTCGCTGTCCTCACCATCCCCACCACTCTCACTCTCGTCATCCTCTGCCACCACGTTTTGTGGAGGGAAGAGAGTGGATGGGTGGGCTGCGTTTGAGCGTCTCTGCTGGTCCTCCATGTGAATTCTTTCTTCAATGTCAGCAATGGCCCCGAGATTTTTAGAGTGATACTCGGCGTCTGCCTCCTTCTTGGCCGTGTCGGCTTTGCAGGCAGCTTCCATCTGAACCTTAGTGCGTCGAATAGTGCACACGTCGGCAACAATTCCACCGGGATGTGAGTGAGCGTTTTTCTTGCGTGTCTCCATGGGTAGTAAGGATCTTTGAGTTTGCGAGGTCAAAGTAAGTGCGAGGTCAGCATAACAACGCCGGGTGGAGTTGCTGTGTTTGAAGTACGTCATCCATAATCACTAAATTATCTTTGTGAACTAAACATTTTTTGCACTTGTCAACCATCATGCCTCGCGCAAAAAAATATCGCAACCCCCCTCGACACACATGCCCATACCCAGGCTGTAGCCGAGCCTTCACTAAAACATACTCCCTCAATAATCATCAGACCCGCATGCACAATGGGCTCCATCCGAGAACCAGGCTTCGCAAAAAAAAAGCAAAGGTTCCTCGTCGGCAAACTCACCCAATATTGAGCGGTAAGCAAAAGTTCATTATTCGCATTCACAGTACCATATTCACACTCATTTTATAGGGTGACCATGTGATGCACAGGGTAATTTACTGCCATCGGGTGCTGCGCCGCCGCCTCGCTCAACTCAAGTTCCGTGGGACCCGTTCAGCAACCGACTCGAGTTTGATACGGTGTACTTTCTTTTCAAGAAGGAGCAAATGTCTGGGCCCCGTATAAATGAGCTTCTTCAACTCTGGGCCGCTTCTTTGCTTAAACACAATGACGAGCCTCCTTTTACCAGCATGGAGGACTTATATGAAACGTTGGACGCTATTCCTCAAGGAGATGCACCTTGGCATTCCTTTTCTGCAAGCTACACTGGTCCCCGCCCAACCGGACGCGACACTCCTGCCTGGATGCTGCGTGAATACACCATTTGGCACCGCAACCCTCGAACCGTTGTTCACAACATGTTCCACAATGGGGACCTTGATGGCGAGATCGATTATACACCGTATCAGGACTTTCTAGCAAATGGCCAGCGCGATTGGAAAAATGTCATGTCTGCAAATTGGGCATGGAGGCAGGCGGTGCGCTTTGTGATCTGTACAATCAATTTGATAGTTTTTGACCTTAGAATCTATTCTAGGATGAGATCGCAGCAACGTGTGGAGACCGAGTAGATGGGGCAACATTTGTTCCAATCATCCTCGGGAGCGATAAAACCACAGTGTCGGTGGCGACCGGCCAAAACGACTTTTACCCACTTTATCTCTCTACTGGAAACCCTCACAATAATGTCCGGCGAGCCCACCGCCAAACCGTGATACTAATCACGTTTCTTGCAATTCCAAAATGTTAGTGTTTTTGCCTATTACTAGACTAGTGGCTAACTTGCAAATGAAAATTATAGCTGGCCGAAAGGACGATGACAGTGAAGAATTCCGGAGCTTTCGTCGGCAACTGTTTCACTCAAGCCTGGCCCACATTCTTTCGCCTCTTCTGCCCGGCATGACAACGCCTGATATTTGCCAGTGCCCCGATGGCCATTTCCGGCGTCTCATATACGGCTTAGGCCCTTATATCGCAGATTACCCGGAGCAAGTACTGCTGAGTTGCATCGTCTCAGGCTGGTGTCCACGGTTTGTCTCTTTCTATGGCCAATCCTTTGGCTTCACACTTATAGTTTAAATTTTATTTCATACTATGGACAGATGCAGAGCCAAGGGCGCTGAGATGGAAGATATTGGCGAGTCACGGTGCAAGGAGCACACAGAAGCCCTCGTCCGCAGGTTTGTCGATGACCCGGGTGGGCTTTGGGACTCTTATGGTATAATTGCGGACGCAATAGTATGCTACCCACTATTTTTTGAGCCGACCTATGCTGAGTTGGATTGTCTAGCCGTTTACCAACGATTTCCCACGCGCCGACATAACCCAGCTGCTCGCACCCGATCTGCTCCATCAAGTCATCAAGGGGACTTTTAAAGACCATCTTGTGGCGTGGATCGAACAATACCTTGAGCTAACGCACGGAAGTGCTCGCGCAAAGGAGATTATGGATGATATTGATCGACGGTAAGTCGCATGTCTGTTGGTCTCAGCCGTGCAATTTCTCAATCTATTTTATTACTTTAGTATTGCTGCGTCGCCACATTTTCCCCAGCTGCGGCGATTTCCTGATGGGCGCCGGTTCAAACAGTGGACTGGCGCGGATTCCAAGGCACTCATGAGGGTATGGAATATGCCTACATCTAGTACTTGGACGTTGCAGCTGCTGATTTTTTTTACATGCGCACAGGTTATATTGCCTGCGCTTGTAGGCCATGTCCCTAGCGAGATCATCCAGTGTGTGAGGTCATTCCTTGACCTCTGCTATCTCCTTCGCCTTGACTCGCACTCTGAAGACACACTTGACCAAATTGACGTCGCTCTCACAGAGTTCCGCCAGCACCGTGAGTTCTTTCGTGAGAGTGGTGTCCGACCCACTGGCTTTTCTCAGCCACGCGAGCATGCTCTCCTTCACTACCGGGAGCTCATTGAGGAGTTTGGTTCACCAAATGGCCTCTGTTCTTCCATCACGGAAAACCGGCACATCACGGCAGTCAAGGAGCCGTGGCGTTGTTCTAGCCGACATGAAGCTCTTGGACAGATGCTTCTCACCAATCAGCGTCTCGACAAACTTGCTGCAGCACGCACGCACTTTGCTGAGCATGGCATGCTCCGTGGGACAACTCTCTTTTCGGCGATCAATGATCTTTTTGGTTGGGAGACCGAGGATGATGAGGAGAGCTTGGATGGCAGTGATATGGATGGGCTAGCACCTGAAGGCACCGAAGATGATGATGGTGGGCCCGCCGACGGTTCAGATGTTGTGAGTGATGTAAAATTAGCTCAGACACCTGGTAAATGACCTGCTGCCTTTCTTACCACTGCTCGACTCCACTGATTTTCTTACGTGCCTCAGAGACCCATTACCCTCGGTATGCACCTGCCCTTGGTGGCCACATTGGCTTCCCAGACCTCTTGGGGTGCATTCGTCAGTTTCTGTACCAACAAACAAACCCAGACGACATTCGCCCACTGTCCGAGGTCCCCTTAGATGAATACCCAAGTTTCCATGGTCGACTTCGAGTGTATCACTCCGCCGTGGCAACTTTTCATGCCCCAAGCGATCGATCCGGCATCAACGAGATGGCATGCGAGCGAATCCGTGCCACCCCTTCATGGCGTGGGGGGCCTGCCCGCTATGATTGTGTGTTTGTTGAGACCAATGCTATGCTCCCCGGCATGCGCGGCCTTGATATTGGAAGGGTTCGCCTTCTGTTCTCCTTTGTCCACAGCAGTAAGACGTACCCGTGTGCGCTTGTGGAGTGGTTCACCACTGTCGGCGACTCCCCAGACACTGACACGGGGATGTGGCTTGTCGAGCCTGAGTATGAGGAGGGTGACCGTGCTATCTCTGTTATCCACCTCGACTCCGTCATCCGCAATGCTCATTTACTGCCTTTCTTTGGTCCCAATTTCCTTCCCACAGACTTTCATTTCTCATACTCTTTGGACTCTTTTCGAGCTTTCTTTGTAAATAAATATATTGATTATCATGCGAACACAATCGCATTTTAGATCCTGATACCAATAGACTCTCTGGAGTCTGGAATTTCTGGGCTCTCTGAATGCCTGGAGAAGTCAAAAAGTCTGGCCCAGCTCAAGATCTTGCTTCAGCAATTCCCAGCTGTCTCAGAGCCTCCCAACCTTTCAGCCTGGGCCAGTAAAATCAGGATTTGCTGATGAGTGGTTTCAGGTGAGGCGAAGGAAGCTTTATTGAAGCAGCGGCAAATCTTCTCAGGCGAGGGTGAGCATGTTCCCACACAATGTCGAATGGACGCGGAGGATGGAGACAGTAATCCAGGGGAAGTGGACACGAGTGGCATTGAGGAGGTAAGCGCTTATCATACAGAAGAAAGTCGGTGTATATACATTAATGCTCACTCACACGATTGGTCCGAACAGCTAGCTATACTGGAAATGTCCCTTGTTACACTGCTCAGCAGATTTGAGGGGGTTGCAAGCCTTTTTCGCAGTCAGTTACCACACAAAAACGAGATCTGGATGCGAGGGATAAGGGAGGTATTGGACGTGAAGCTGGAAGGCAAGCTGGATGAGGTATTGAAGGCCGTGAGAGATTTTGAAAATAATGGCAGGAGCCATACGTGGGCGAGGACGGCGGGAGAACAGAGGGTGAGTCGCATAACGATGGGACTTCAACTTGATTCGACGCAGATTTTACCGAGAATTTGCCAGGGCTGTTTTACTTGTACGCACGATCGCGACGCTGCATAGTCTCGTTGCTGACGCTGTGCCAGCTTATGTCATTGGCACAGCCCCTTATCTCGTCCCGATCGTTGGGCGTTTAGTCTGTTGTTGCGTTTCTCAGTTTTACACATGCGCAACAGCCCCCTTCCCGCCCATTGCCAGCTCTCATCTTTTCCGCCCATGCTCCTTTACCAAAAAACCACACGATAACGTGCTTCACTTTGCATGTGCGTACTAGCAGCGTCTACCAAGCCCACCCCTACCAGGACTGAACATCCGAACCTTGTTTTTAGCCCGTGCGCCCATGTTCTTGTCATCGAAGGTGCTTTTTTGAAGGCCCCATGGTAATCTGGTTTGCGGTCCGCGCTCATCGCAACCCATGGTATGTCGGCTCCGGCCCCTCCTCCCCGCTTTAGTTCTTCTAGTTTGTTTTATCACCACAACGTTAATATTAGGATTTTTTAGACGCACCGCCTTCAGATATGGTAGGCCCTACCCAGGCGCGTCGGCTCGGTTATCCTGCCCCGCTGATCGCCACCGAGCTGTTTGGCCGCCCGACATCAATATTTCGCGAGCCGTCTACATGCTTCTGGTGCAGCATTCGCTGTCACGGCAAATCATTTCGTTATAAAGTTTACTCCGCCAGCGAAACCACGAGCTCTGTTCGGTTTGGCTCAACGGGTAAGTTCTCACTGACATTCATATTTCCCCCGAGGGCTGAGGCTGGCGGCCACTTTGCTAACGTTACACTCCCCGCCGACAGGCGCCTCTTCTCTGCCGCCAATCTTGATGATCAAGAACAGGCTAGCGTCCACTGGTTTCATACCATTACAAGCAACCCCCGGGACCCAATATTTGTTGCAGGCTTGCCGCTGTTGCACTCTTTGGATCTGTAAGTATCCAAAGCACTCATTTACAATCCTTCATCGGCGCTGATTTCTTTATATAATAGCACATAACTCCCCCATCAACTCATTCTTTATCCTCTGTTCTGCTATCTTCTCAATCAATTACAATGGCGCCATCTTCAGTCTGTTCTATCTCCGATGACGAGACCACGTTGCCATCGTCCTCATCGTCCTCATCGCCGCGTCCTTCTAGCAAAAGAACTCGTGGCCATAAGCGTTCGCTTTCCAAGAAATCTGGCCAACCTGCACAGAAACGAGAGAAGAAGACTAATAGTATGCTACTATTTTATTGCATGATTGCTTTCAACACTGACGCACGTCTCACACATCAAGCCAATAGCACCGACGCACCACCTGTATCACCGCCGGAGGTTGAAGGCAATAGCGTTGAAGATGATAGCAGCAAGGACAATGTCGACATAACCAACGCCAAGCAGCAGGGGCACGAGAGAGCGGTGGTGAGGCTTTTCTTTACTACGCTGGCTTCACACGACGATGTTCGCTTTTGTAAGCTTTGCCAGTATGTTCCCCCCCTTTCTTGCTCACTTCTATGCTCTGACAAAATATTTTCAATGTAAGAAGGACAGCAAATGCGAGCCATATCCCTACAAGGCGTCCACAGGTAACAGCACCCTTTGCAATCATATTACGAAAAACCACCCAAAGGCAGCCGAGCAAATGAAGAAGATGGATGCTGGGGAGGATGGATTGCAGGCCCAGACGACGCTCGATGGGCACGTACAGCCTGGCGCACCCCCACCCAAATACAGTGCAGCGAACTTTGCGCTCGCCTGCGTGAAGTTTATTGTTGCTTGTGACTTGGCAAGTCCCCGCGCATACTTCAATGTAAACCGACAACTGTACTAATGCTTCCTGTTCAGCCACTTTCAACTGTCGAGCTGCCGGAGTTCGAGGAACTTGTCGCGCTTTTGAGACCGGACATGCCGCTCAAAGACATGCCTGGGCGGATGAAGATCAGTGAACTCGCCATGCAAGAATTCGAGCACGAGAAAGAGGCACTCAAGGAGAGGTTAAAGGTATTTACTTACCCACAGCTTCTACGTTAACAAGTCGCTGACTGATCGCTTTTGCAGGCTGCTCTGGGCCTTATCAGCCTCACATGCGATTGCTGGACATCGGAAGAGAGCGACGCATACCTTGCGCTGAAGGCGCACTACATTTCAACCACCGGTGTCAGATGGAAAATCGAAGACGATCTACTCTGTTTCAAGCTGCTGAATATCTCACACTCTGGCAAAAATCTCGCACGCACATTCTGGGATAGCTGCAAGGAACTCGGGATTTCCGAAAAGGTCCGTGTGCGCTGTTCTTGATGTGTCTGCTCGTCTGATGTGTAACTTATAATATCTTCAATTCAGATCGGATGGGTCACGACCGATAATGCTTCAAATAACGACACAATGATGGAGGAGCTCGAAGCGATCATCAAGGCCGAAGCAGTTAATCCCAAGATTGTCTTCGACCGATACGAAAACCATATCCGGTGCGTAACTTTCTCTGTGCTTGTGTTATTACTTTTTACTGACCAATCGTGATTCAAGATGCATGCCGCACACCTATAATCTCGGTGTGCATGACCTTCTCACCGCCCTAACCAAAGAAGCCTTCGCTAACGAGGCCCTTGCCACCGACGCCGAGTTTTCAGATGAGGACCTGCGGGATCCCGTCCAGGCACTTCGGGGCTTAATTGTCGCGGTACGTATCTTTTAGTCATGTGCTGTCAAACATTGGAACCGACTATATCCACTTTAGCTTCGTTCTTCAGCGCAGCCGAAGCTTGCGTTTGAGAAAATTCAAGAAGAGCTCTCAAAGATAGCCGCCGAACGCACCCCGCAAAGTAAAGCTGCTCAAGCCATCTACCAGCTCATTCTGGATGTACGCACGCGTTGATCCAGCACATACTTCATGGTGCGGCGTGCACTGAAGTTGCGGCGTGCAGGTGACGTCGAATTATCCTCTGAGTTGCGACTAATCATCTTCCTGTTTGTACCAGGCCCTCGATCTAATCGTCAATGATCCTGCACACCCCAAGCTTGAACGCCTCGGTCTCGGCGGCCAGCAATGGAAAATCATCGAGCAGCTTGCTGAAATCCTCCAGGTACATGACGCCATCACAATCACCACAATTCTAATAAAGCTAACGTACCTTTGCCTCAGGTGGCACACGCCGGTCAGCAACTCCTGTCTTCAGATCAATATCCTACACTCCAGCTTGCCATCCCCACGATGGAATTTCTCCTGAGTGAGTGGGAGAATCTGCGTGATGCACGTGATCCCACCGACCCGTTTCACAACGCCTTACAGGCTGGGATCAATAAACTATCGTCATACTACACGAGGATGGATGACAGCAATGCATATGCTATCTCTATGAGTAAGTCCATTCCAAAGCGTACCAGCTATTCAATAAACTGATGGAAGGTACCATTTTATAGTCTTGACTCCGTTTATCAAGACACAATACATTGACATGTGGTGGGACCAGCCATCGGCACTCGACCCCACGAAGAAGCTGTCTGACGTTGCAAAGGAAAACTTTATCACAACAGTAAGTATTTGCTGTCTTAGATACGCGTGACTTGTCTAACTTATACAATGTCTATGTCTATGTAGTTTAATAAAACGTATGCCTCGCTCCCATCAGCCCCACGCCCCGACACAGCTCACTCCGTCTGGGGTGGAATGTTCGCCCTCCGCAAGAAAGAATCCGAGATTGAGAGATACCTCAAGTCTCCACTAACAACACACCCGGAGGATGGGGGCGAGACTGCCATTGATTTTTGGCAGGTAAGTATCATTCATCGTCATCATCATAGCGTCTCGCACAAAGCTGAGCCCCTTTTGTACACTTCAGAATCACGCCAGCGAGTACCCGCAACTGAGTGCGATGGCTCTCAACTACTTACCCTCCGCGCAGAGAGATTAGCAAGGATTGATGCGGGTTTGTATGATGATGATGTGTTGGAGGATGCTGAAGTGTATTTTCCAGAGGGTTTTGTTGATATAACTAGCAAATTTTCATAGCTTATATGTATATATGCCTCTGCGTTCGAGCTGGACCCACACCGGTTTGAACCGGCCCAGACCTGTTTGCAACCGGCTCAGGTCGGCTTGGGAAAAACCGAATTAAACCAGTTCAAACCGGTTTTGAAACCGGTCTCAAACTGAACTGTTTTCAGACCGAACTGAAAACCGATTGTTGAAATTTATCAAATCGGTTTCAAAACCAAACCAGACCGAACTGAACCCAATGCAACACTAGGGCAAAGTGCCTTGCTTTTTCCTTTTGCAGCTTTCTCTTCCTTTTGGCACTCTCTTGCACTGTTTCTCAGCCTGCGATAACACTTTGGTCTGCAGGAATGCCATGTTATACAGCCCAGGGCGCCTTGCTTAGCCCCTGGGTGCCTGCGTCCACAATGTTATGATCGGAGCTCCTGGTGTAAAATGCTGCCCCAACCTTGCTACTGTAAGCTCTCGGTACATTCACTGGCTATGAGTGAGCTATCTAGTGTTTTTTCTTTGATCTTGTACTCCTTTGGATGTCTCCTGCGCGCCTCCCCCTGCCATCCCAGCTTCCCTCTTGCTGGCTACCACTGTTGGGACCTCTGCTTACGTATGAACCTGGACCTCGCTGTCGCTTGGAGGTCGACGATCTACCCATGGCATATCGTCCTCCAACATCTTCATCATCATCACTGTCCCCTGTGCCCAGATACTTGCGTTTGTGTGCCTTCCGACTGCCATAGTGGCGGCCCTTGCCCGTGCCCTTCAAGTTGAGTTCGTCTTCATCTTCAACTTCGTCTTCATCTTCATCTTCGTCTTCGTCTGGGTCGTAGTCACCATCGTCCCCACCGTTGTATTCATCAACCCCATCCTCCTCGTTTTCCTCGCCCGGATCCTCGCTTCCTTTTTCCTCATACTCGTCATTCCCCCCCCCACTGTCTTCCTCCCTGTCCCAGCCATTTCTATGCTCCCCTTCCTCGCTGTCATCTTGTTGGGCGCCCTCCATGTCATCTCTGACAAAGATCTCTTTTGTTGGCTGCACCGACGTGAGCTTGAAGCACACCGTTGGGTCGTGGGGAAGGTGGGCCATGGTAATTGCGTCTTCATTAACACCAGTGTGAGCTTCAGTGAAGACCATACATGAGTGGTAGAGGACGCACTTGGTTTTTTCGTGTCATCATTGATATTCACTGCAAGCTCGTGGGGGGGATCGTCCTGCTGATGCTCGCTATCCTGCTGGGAGCTGTCCTGCAGCATCTCGTCCAATTCCAATGCCATCTCCTCCACAAAACATGGCCCAGTTAGTTGGTCAAAGAGCGCCTCCTCGTCAAGATCAGCATAGGGATCAAAGTCCAACGCCATCTTGGGCGATGCAATTCCTGCAGATGGAGTTGAGGAGACTGGGATAGCACTCCGAGGAAGAGCATGCGCATCTGTCTGGGCCAGCTCACTCTCTTTTGGTGCAGGCGTTTGGCTGGATGAAGGACCACCTTGGTCATGGCCGAGATTGTCTTGCAAAAAGGATGAGGCCGGGGGAATTTGTGTCATGTTCTGCCGCCCAATTTCCTGTGGTGGAGGGGGAGAAATAGACATGATGTCGTCCCTTGCAGGGCCTCCCCTCTCTGCCAGCAATACCTCTAACCTAGGCAAGAGTGCTTTCACCAATGCAGATGCAAGCGCCTCATGGTTGTTCCGCCTGTGGCGCGTCATGTCAACCTCTCCTTGATCGATCAGTTTCTGGAGGTTGGCAGAGCGGGCTGCTTGCCAGCTGAAAAATTTTCCACCTAAGATGTGCTGTAAGTGAGAGTGGGCATTGTACACCAGGAGAAGGTACCCACCAGGAACGACTTTACACTCTTTGTGCCAATCTGTGCTGTAGTGCAAGAAAAGTGGGAGGAGGTCCTCAGCCGCCCGGCTAAACGCATCTGGGCTTAGCCCATAAACTCTGTCTTCGGTGGCTGTCGTGTGACCGCTCTGCAGCGCACCAACTCTCTCCATGCTGCTGAATTCTACCAAGTCCTCCACCCTCTGGCAGAGCTTTCTCCTCCACGCAACGCTGATGTGACGCCAAGACTGGATGCCTATGCCCACACCCAGGATAGGGTAAGTGAAACTCGCCATCCGCTTGGTGATGTCCTCGGAGGTGAACTCCCTCTTGTTGGCCACAAAGAGGCGGTCGTGGTAGAGACTGTGGATGTCGGCCCGGTCTGGGTAAAGGACACGCACAGCCATCTCAGCAAAGGGCCGGGCAACTGCCAGGTCTTCCAAGAGGCTGGCACCGGTGAATGCGTCCAAAGAATGGGGAATGAGGCTGTCATGCCCCTTCATGCCCGACGTCTTCAGATATCTGCGCACAAGTACCAAATGTTCCCCACACGCATACAGGCCTCTGCCGTCGTGGTCCAGAATATTTCTACCTGGCAAACTGCTGAGCTCAGTCAGCCTCCCAGGTGCGCCCGCAAGCATTTCCGCCCGAATGACTGTGATCTCTTCCAGGCGTGAATAGGCTTGGAGCCATCTCTGAAACCGGGGTGCGTTGAGTGTGACGTTTCCATCACGGCCTTGGATGAAAAAGGCAGCCCGCTGTGTTGGGTCGTTCCATATTGCTCTGATCAGTCGCTCTTTGTCGAGGAAGGCGGTATTCCTAGGGTCGTCCAGAAAGGAGTACCCAAGGTCGGTGTTGGAAAGGTCGTCTGCAATGTGACCATGCTGAGTTGGCTCTAACTGAAGCCCACACAGAATCTCGTTTTGCCAAATATGGACCCACTCCTCCTCCAGCTTGACAAAGACCTGTCGGACCATGTCAAGATGGATTCGGTCGCCCATGTAAAGCATGGACTGCCAGTCCTCAAGGTCCGTCCACCACACCTGGGGCATGCTGGCGGTGGAATACGCAGCAGATGTTACGATGTGCTGCGCCGTGCGGATGCCGTTGAATGTGCTGTTCACCTTCTCAATGAAGAAGGGCTGGATTTGACTGCACGCCTCCTCCTCATTGCTGAACGGAGCTCGCTGGTGGATTTCCCTTAGAAAGGCCAGCCGCATGCAGTAAGTGAGCTGGGCCAATGTGCTGGTGATATACTTTGGGGCGGAGAAGCTCCCGTCCTCCTGTAGATGCCGGAGGATAACAGATCGCAGCGTTGGGCAGGGGAATGCGTTCCCCTCTGACTGGGTCCACTTGGTTGTCCAAAGCGCCATGAGCAGGGTATGTAGACGCTCGGTCACAGTATCGAAGCCTGCGAGGGCATGTCGGAAGGCCTCCAAGGCCTCCAAAACACCCTGGGGGAGGGGGATCTGATAAACCCCTTGGCATTGCTGGGAACGGAGAAGGAGGGCGATGAGGGTGGAGACAGCGAGACTATATTGTCGAAGGGTGCCGTGCTGCTGGTGCTCGTGGAAAGGGGTGTTGCGTATCCCCCTTCTCGGACAGAATTCATTAACTCTATGTGTGTGCATGTCATCGTCGGGACGTGCTTACCTTTTGGTGGGGTCAGGGCTAACCAGCTTCTGCCTTGTCAGGACGCTGGTCTTCTCTATCAAACCTGTGGCTTCGAGAAAATACCTGTACACCGTGCCCCGAAGGCCACGAAGTCGCACATCCCTTTTGGTGGGCGTCTTTGCCAAGCATCTAAGCTCGTCGACGCTATAGGGCTGGACGTGCCTGTGCCATCCTGTCGCTTGGAGCCAGGGGCTAACGAGGCGTGGGTTGCCGCCCCCCTGCCGCTCGGGGGCCCCTGCACCCATTTGAGCCCGCAGGCCAGCCATCACTACCTCAAAAGCCGACGGGGGCGCTGTGGGAGCAGGCAAGACCTCGAAGTAGTCTCTTCCTCCCCCTCGGCTCCTTTGCTGGTAATGGGCGGACGGCCACTTCCTTGGTTTCTCCGCTTCTGGGTGTGCCTTTTGGAAGTGCTTATCCATCGAACGCACAGTTCCCTGCACTTTGCTGCACTGGGTGCACCGGAGACCCGTGGAAAAAGTCTTCAGGCCATCGTATGCTGGCACAGGCCCGGTGGGAAGAGCGGGCCACTGATTATAGTCCACATCCAGCATGGCCATCAGATCTTCCAAGGAGGACAGGTCCAGGCGGAGCCGCACCTCGGGATGCTGGTCTGCCAAATGGGAGTTTGACTCCCGGGGCCGTACTGCGACCTGGCAATGCTCGCAGATCAGTGCTTTTAGGCGTGTGTTGACCATAAGACCAGCCGGGGTAAGGATGGGGTTACGGAGGATTTCGCTGGCTCGTTGAGTGCGGTGAACTGCTGCACTGTCTTGGCTGCTGGACTGAAGGTGATCATGAGGCGTGGGAGGTGCCGGGGGGCTTGCTGCAGAGGGAGCGGGATGGTTGTGGGCGTCCAGCTCCTCTGTGGACCTGGGTGTTTGTGGTGTGGATTGGGACTCCTAAGGAACCATCAGGTTAGTCCACGCAGCTTGACATGCTCAAGTGAGTCAGCATACCGCCAACCCTTCTCTGCCCATGGGACCTGCTTCGGCTGTTGGCGCCTCTGTCCCTACATCGGGCCTGGACGAGGATAGCTCCTCCAGGGGCACATTTTCCTGCCAAACCTACTCAAGGTGTTGCCGTTCTATCAGCTTGCCATGTCAAACAGACGTTGTTTTGCTGGACGTACTAGCGCGGTCCCCCAGCTGCGCAACCCTTTCCTCAAGTGAGCCTTCATGCTCTGCACGCTCGTGTAGACTCGGGCCCTTCTCGATGGGTCGTCATGATAGTTGCAGAGACATGTAAACTCCCCGTCTTGGTTGCGTGTGACTTCGTATGAGTCCTCGTGCACCTTCACCACCCCATGTGGATTTGAGGGGCAAGTCCTACTATGGGTGTTCTGTTTATTGCGGTCCTTGAACGCGGTACCGCAGCGCGTGCAATGGTGTGTCATGGTGGTATGTGGTGGTGGAAACAGCAACGATGGAAAGATTGTCCAGCCCAAGGTTGGAGCCAGTTGAAGCCGCTGGGGGTAACCTGAAAAGGTATAACCTGGAGGTTTTTCTGAGCACAGCCTGTCAAAAGACAGCAACTGTCTGTCACTTGAGTTATTGCAAATTGCTGATTGCGGCTCTGAGCGGTGACTGAATGCAGAACCAAGGCAAAGCATTGAGTGCCGGAAGGTGCGTCTTACATTGAAATCGTCAAGATTGTAGCAACTAACCAAATAAATGTATGGCATGGACACATATATAGGTCATAAGCACCAAAGTTGTTACTGTCCTCATGTCAATAGATGCCTCAGAAAAATTCACACTCAGGGGCCAGGTGGAGCTAGTCCAAATGATATGGCGCTTACGGTCAGAGCCGCCTGGTAATAGCTACTTTCCAACGCTGGATTCAATCATTGAAATCACATCGGGTACAGTTCTCACAAGGTCCCTGCACTCATGCGTCATAGAGAAATGCTTGCAAAACCAATTATTGGTTGTGATCGGCATCCATTAGGACAGGTCCTGACATTCCTGCATCCGAATGGATTTAGGCCGCAAGGGACTGGAGCTCTCACCGAGGAACAGATTGCGCATGGGGTCAATGACGGTCATTCAGACCAGGTTGAAATAAGGCAGCCACAGGATTGGCCGTACCTGCACGCATGCGTCTTCACAAACTTTCCACGGTAGTGTTGCCACAGTCCGGTCCGGTCCGAACTGTTGGATTGTTTTTAGTGAACCATGAACCAGCAGTCCGGTTCGATCTTGCTAGGAAGCTGGACCATGAACCAAACCATAGTCCGGTTCCAATGGTTCGGTTCAGTGGTTCACACCAGTTCGGACCAGTCTGGACCACACAAGATATTTTTCTGGGCAAGAAATAAATGTGTACTAAAAAATCTATCTGGAAAATGCAAGAATTTCATCCATATCCTCATCCCGGAGAGAAGCATCCCTAGTTTCGGGCTCAACAAAAGCTGGCATGGTCTCAGACTTGTATGAGGCCTTGAGCAGCTGCAGTGCCTCAAAGAGGGCAGGTGATAAACGGCTCCGACGCACATCATCAGTCCGCCCAGCTGAAGAAAATTTACGTTCGCCTGGTGTACCAGACCCTTGGATGGCGAGGTAGTCTCGAGCCATCCTTGCCAGTGTTGGATATGTCCCTTGTTTCCTCTGTAAGATAGGTGCATCTACAGTTAGCTGAAAGAATCAGAAAGGAAAGAACATCTTGTGACTCACTCCCCACCACTTGACAATATTATCGGAGTCGGCCAAAGTAACTAAAGGATCACTGAGGTAGCGGTTGAGAATCCACGGGCATACTCTGCAGTCAGCCTTTCATACCCAGTGCCACGCTCTCGACGCTCGGCACTCGTGCGAGCGTGGAAAGCTAGGGAGCATGTGTGGGATATATGAGAGGCGAACTGAAGAGAAAGGACGCAAATACGTCAAGATCGGAACAGGCAACTTATGAATAGTGCTTACATAAAGGCGCCCCAATGCATTTGCACCCACTGTTGTACCGGGCCAGGAGGGCCAAACCACACATGCTGTTTACGGCTCTCGGGACGCAGAAGACGTAGATGCGGTGGAGGAGGTGTGGGAAGCAGGGGGTGTGAACGACGATACGTTGGCCGAAAGTGGGTTTGTCCGGGGCGGAGAGGTTGGGTGCGACGCGGTGCGTCTCGACGTATGTTTGTGGTGCTCATATGGGTGCCAGCGAGAGGTGTCCCGCTGGGAGGGTTTACCTCCGGCAGGGGCACCTCTGTTCGCTGTGGGTGCATTGAGGGGGGGTGGAGTGGGGATTGTGGTGGTAGCGTGGGTTAGACTCGAGGGCGAGTCTGTGTGAGGTGTGCAGACCTAGGAAGTCTTGGTGTAGCCGGCACTAGGGGTAAGCATGGACGGTGAGATCATGGGCAAGAGGCAACATACTTTACGAGGGGTTGGTGGAGAGCAGATGACGATGAGTGGGGGTTTGATGAGATACGGGGGGGAATTCAAAGCG
The DNA here is from genome assembly GCA_000697705.1 of Botryobasidium botryosum FD-172 SS1. Lineage (NCBI taxonomy): Eukaryota > Fungi > Basidiomycota > Agaricomycetes > Cantharellales > Botryobasidiaceae > Botryobasidium > Botryobasidium botryosum. The sequence continues at coordinate 28,438 of KL198169.1, forward strand.
ACAACCCAGCGGCAGACATTACGTAGGATGGGGGAACGGAGCTGGTGGGGCGGTGAGAGAGGACTGCGGGGCTGGGCGACGGGGCGTGGGCATCGCTATGATATGAAACCAGGTCATCAGGCTCGAGATTGCATTCTTGCAAACGGCATCACGTACGCTCAAAGAACCACAGGTGATTGACGCAGAGCACAGTTGCCGAAAGCCAATGGCTAGGGGACCAAAATCAGCACGAGCAGAGAAAGCGCAAAGGGGCTCGACTGAGCACCTGTGATGTCCACACTTTCTCACCAAAATCAAAGGGGAGACCGAAAACTCAGTGCCCGCACGCTATGCTCAGGTTTGCACCAGGCGCGCAAGCTGGCTAGACAGTTGTGCTCGATGCCCCAAGCTCAACATCTGGAAACCTGGCCAGGAAATCCCAGCCAGGCCACCGCATGAAGAAAGCTCCACAAGGCGATAAAAGCAGCGTGTCAGGAGAACCCGACTGGGTGATGAGAGCGTGTAAACCTGGGCGCCTGTGTGAGATTCCGGGCACATGGAGGTATGCAGGTGATGCGGATTAAACATACCAGAGCCAACGGTCAGCATTAGGTGGATATCTATAGCCTCGCCCGAGAGCCACTGCGTGCTAGCTGCGCGCGTGGTGAGATGGTCAGGTGAATAATGACGCTGATTATTGATAGAAACACGTACGTACATTTGTACACACAAGACTTGGTTTTCACCATGGCAGTCGCGGTACCTAAAAGTGATGTACAGTAATTGTTAATACGTGCTCTTTGAACAAGTCAAACGTGCGTACTCAACGCAAGGGTTGGGCGCCTTGAGTCGAGGTCGTGACTTGGTCTGCGCCAGGGTGGAATGGTGGGCAAAAAAACAGGATATGAGGCACACCCATTTGGGCCACTGCCTCTGGAGAGAAGTCTGCGTTGAAACCCAACCAGGCCGCCGCGCAAAGAAAGCTCCGCGCGGTGAGCATGTCAGGAAAACCCAACTGGAGAGTAAGATGGCTTGCCTGCGAACCAACAAGAGTCAGAAAACTACCCAAGTACTTACCAAGGCGCGCGGGCGTATCCATCGTGCATAAGTACTTCTGGGCGCTCATGTCGAGGCGTGGCCTTCGAGCGGGTGCAGATCTGCTCCCGTAACGCGGGAGCAAAATGAGCTTAGTCAGATCCAGCGCACAGCGCTCAGCATCGACGCCCACGCCTTGCCCACGCCTCTTCCTCAAGGCCTCACGCTTCACGCTTCAAACTTTCAAGTTTCAACATTTCAACCTCGCAAGGACGCCTAGCCGCGTCCGTCAAGCTTTCAAGGTGTGAGTCCTTGCCCGTTCTATTTCCGCGTCCACAATATCCGGTAATAACCGATGTAGACCCCAATCTCTAGCTAAGATCTTCGGTGGGCTTTCCTGACAAATTGTCGTGCTGAGCTTCTTGATCATGACTCTTCACGTTGGGTTTTCCTGATGGATTTCGCCCATCTCCTGACTTCCTTGCCGCGCCGTCTCTCGCCTATTTCCCCGCGCCATAGCTTCCCGATTTCTCCGCACCGTGGGCCAACTCCTTTTGCCCCTCTCCCGAGCCCCTCGCCGCGCTCTCTCTTGCCGATTTCCTCGCGCCTTCCCTTGCCAATTCTCCCACCCCGTGCATGAAAGCTTCTGCTGCCGGTATGCATTAACACTTACTCTTTCAAATCTCTCTCCCGCCGATCGTCTGCTGCCAACCCTCCTGGCCAGCCGCCATTCTCCCTGCAAAATCCCTGCGCCCAGCCCTTCCTCCCCGATTCTCTCCCGCCTTTACCCTATGGCGCTCCAATACAACGAGACATTCAAGCAATACGCGTGGCGCAGCGTGCATTACGAGCTCCGCACCGTGAACACGGATTCTTTCCCCGTCAGCCCCAACCACCCCCGTCTCTCGCAGGCCGGCCCGCCTCCCGTCCTACCCAATGGGACCCATGGCGATATGGACCCGCTCTTCAACTCATGCTCCTACCAGCCCGACTCGCCGTGGGTACACTACATGCCCAGTCCCTCGATGTGGGCGCCGAACGGCTTGCCAGGTTATCCGGTTCCTCCCATCTTTGCGAGGCCCAGCCGATCAACGGGCGTGCTTTGGATTGCACAAGGTGACGAGGGCGAGGGGTGGTTCGCAGCGTCCCCGGCCAACGACCTCGAGCGTTTCTACTCCGAGGGACAAACGCACACGATGAGCCTCGTCAACGACCCCTCGAATTCGCCCGCATCCCCCACGCATCTGAGGACATGAACTGGGAAAGTATCGTGGGCGTTGGGTCATACGCTCAAGTGATGAGCAACCTTGTCAGCCTACAGCGTCGTGTACCCGAGATGTACGGCTGGATCTTCAGCACGAACTTCTCCAGCCAAAGCTCCCAAAGCTGTACAGTCGCAGAAGGATCGCGCAGCACATCAGCGCCGGCACAGTCGTGCCATTCATTGACCGCTTCACTGGGGTCACGCTCCGCTGAATTTGACCGGCGAGCGTTGCAGAGTGGTGTTGCCCTGTAGTGGTGTGATTACAAGGTGCGTTCCTCGCATTACAGGCCCAAATGGATTGGGCTGCCGTCGGTTGCACTGGCTGTGCCAGATATTCACTGCGGCGCCGGCTACCTTCCGCTCTCTTCTGCAGACCGATAACATACCTTCGCTCTTTGGCACACATCGGGCGAATCAAAATCGCTCCTGGATGCAGTCGCGCCAAAGGACCCGCTTGGCGCCCGCCGCTACGACCAGTATGTGCCGGTTGCCTCTTGTAAAGATGCGCTTACGGGAAGAGCGAGCTGCCAAACATGCCCAGGACGAGGCCGAGGGAAACGGCGCGTATAGAAACCACAAAGCAATAAGCCCGGCCAGGCGGACCGCCGGGCCCAGAGGGCCCTGAAGGAGATGCAAGCTACGTTTTCCCAAGGCACTGAAAGCATGCTCATGCTCAAGTCTTCCCGAAATTAGCTGCTGATGTGCCCTCTTCCAATATCAATGGTGTAACGCCCTGCGGGGGTTTTTTTTGCTTCCTCTTTTTTGGCTCTCTGTGATATCTTTCTCATACGCCTCGTCAATCACCCCTACCACTTCTCCCTTTTTTCTCCTCCTTTTCTTCTCTTGACCTGTCTCCATGCACCCGGCCTCTCTCGCGCTCTTTGTTGCTCGCGTCTTTCTCCCCCAAACGTACCAACATTCTCACAAATACTATTCGGGTGCTTGCTTAGCGCGGCACCTGTAAGATTCACATGAAATCGGTAGGCTGCTGAATCGTCGGTGGTAGGACTTTGGCCGTCGGTGGCACCGTAGTACTAGTACCGGTAGTACTTACACGCCGCGAGGGCAGGGAAATGCCCAAGTGAGACGGTCCGGCCGTAAATCAACTATCCGGACCTTTCCTGCGTCAGAAATCTGAGCTGGCAGCGGTCAGGTAAAGGTTACATGGCCACACGCTCGCCAGCTCCAGAAATCTAAGGTGTCGAGCTCCTGCCAGCCTTCGGTACCCACGGACCTCTTGCACAGCCTGTGCCGGAGCCACCGATGGCTTTCTCAACCGGACACATGCCGCGATGGCGACCTTTCCACAGCTTTCCCGATAGGGAACTTTCACGCAACACTGGGTGAATACTGTCGCAGACCCAGATGCTGTGCAAACCTGGATGCCAAGGATTTGCGTTGACGCGAATGTATCTTGCTACACGTGTCAAATCACGATACGGCGTTCTTTACAATCTTGAAGTTTGACCTCGTCTGCACAAACAGTTGAAAGTCCGGGGCAAATCCCCTGAGAAATGCACAAGGGAGACCGATTCCGCGTCAGGGATCTGTAGTACAATGAGAATTTTCCTCACTTATACCTTGCTGTATTGACACAATTCATGTTCTTCTACCGCTATGACGATCTGAAAATGTTCATACACATTCTACTTGCTTTGGCTGGGCATCCGAGAGGACCTTGACCGCTTGTTGCCAAAAAAACCATGCAGCCGTCTATTTTGCAAGGGAGGCGTTATATTTGCATCCAGGATCGTGATTGCTGCACAGCCGCATGACATTTTGTGACCGGCACAGAGACAGCATCTGGTCTCAAGGGTCTTGTCAGGCAGGAGGGCTTGGCACCCCGTTCCCAATCATTCTTTCCTTATGAGCCAAGGCTGTAAGAGGCACGGGCCAAGCCCTCGAGGAACAGCCCAAATCTTCCATGGTTTTGTCTTGTTTGTCTTTAGTTGGTCTCTGTTTCTGTTTATGCATTTACGTCACTGCCAAGTGCACAGACGTTTGGCCTATCCTTTGTGGGGACTTCCTTTGTCAAGATTTGTATGCAGTCTGACGCTTCCCAAATACTATCCCTAGAACAGTCAACTGCCCGATCCCTGACCTTTCGAAACTGGGTGACTTCCCATAAGCATTTGAAGCTGGGATCTGTGGCAAATGTGTGTGACATGCGTGGCAAGTTTGGTGGCCTTGAAACCGCAAGGTAATCGGCCACACACCAGCTCAGACTCAGACACAGATGCCACGGCTAGAGGATGGTGATGGAGAGAAATCGTGCCGAGTAATCTAAGGAGACGTCTTCAAGTGCTCTGAAAGTTTTAGGAGAGCTGCCAGTACTGGATTGGGGTGTATGGCATGTCCACAGAGGTTTGAAGGGCATTAGAAATTAGAGGTGATTTTGAGGACTAGATACATATAGCATCACGAGCCTCAGAACACGTGTCTAGAGCGTGTTTGAGACAAGTTTGAGGTGCAAACAATTGTCACGCATATTTCCCGATACAGTATGTGATTGTGACTATAACAAATTGGGAGCTGATATTATGGAGATTTGGCTTACGGGGAGTCACCCACTAACCCTTCCAAGCCGAGTTGGACCCTGTCAGAGACTAGGCCTTGCCAAACGGCATTTGGCTACAAATCAGCCTACAAGATCCGACCTCTTCGGCTGATTGTGTTGCGTGGCAAGGGTTCGCCGCGTCAAAGCCGACAGCTTCTAGGCTCGCGGTAGTAACTTTGGCAACGGGAACTGTGTTCAAAATCTCATTCTTTGCTCCTTTTCTAGTAGTATTCATGAGAAAGGCTTACAAAGATCTTACAAATATTGACAGAAATTTCCTTATATGGGCAGAAATAACGAGATATTTTGATCTCGTCCCGTTGCCAAACAGGAACGCCGGAGTGATTAATTTCGTGGCTTGATTTGTGCCCCGCTGACTAACACAGTCGCCGCCTATATATACACATCCGTGCGGATCCTCCCTCGCCATCCATCCCCCCTGCCTTGCCGAACACGTTCCCATGTCTGCATCCCCACGTCACCCTTACTTGTCCTATTTTGGGGAGCCGCTCAATCCCGGGAAACCATCCACAAGACACACACCAAGCACATCCACGAGGAAACCCAGCCCGTACGACAAACACATTGCCGAGGTGCATCAACTCAAGAAACTATCATTCGCGCCGGGAATGGCGGATCGCTTTATCGCCACCCTGGATAAGCACCTCAAAACCCTCCCGTCGCGTACGGAGGAAGAGCAACACCAATTCATGACCCAGTGTCTCAAAGTCCAGCCCGTCGATGCTTTTCACCGTGAAGACTCTATAACGGTGGCTATGGGTTCTCATGTCGTAAAGCCTAGTATCATCCTCGCACTATTGGCCCTACAAGAAGGATACTGGCCCATACCCGACAACCCACCTTCGCTGCCAATACAGGTGTCGGCGTCGTCTGAAACGAACACACAGGGGGATACGTTGGTGGTGCTGGAAGAAGATTTCTCCGACACTCTCCGCAGCTGCGTTGAGAAGCTCCCCAAAGTAGGGTGCTGCTTGCAAACGCACGAGTATAAGAACTACTTGCTCGGCGATGAGTGCCTATTTGCCGCATTTCTTGTCTTTTATGTGTATCAGCCACTTCGCGCTGGGGAGGCAGCCCCGCCCTTTCCATGGGCCGAATGGTGCACCACCACCGGGTGTGCTGAGTGCCCGGAAGCGCATGTCAACCCGGACACGTGGCAGGGGGAGAAATGCAAGGATGCGTCTCTTGCGGCGGAATATAAGGGTACGTAGGTTGCATAGTTCAGGTGTTCCAACCAAGCTTCAACGGGCAGGTAAATTGCTGTTTCAGAAGCATCCGCTGACGCTGTCAGACTGCGCGCAGTAATACGTGAGCTGCTAGAGCAAAGAGAGACACGGCGAGCCATCCCAGAAAAGGCACCACCACTCACCGAGAATCAAAGAAAGTCTGCTCGATGGCGTAAGGACCTGGCCTTGTCGAAAGGGAAGTGGGGTGAAGTCTGCAAGAGGCTGGAGTCGGCACGTAGGATTCTGATACAGGTGAGACGTGCCCTTTTCCAGCTAGCATGCTACTCTAACGAGGGTCATCTGGTATAATCTAGAGTTATGCCCACATGGTCCGCCACGACGTAACGTTTGGTGTGATCAGCAGTTATCGTTTTTCACTGTTTACCGCGAGGGACCGGGACAGTCAAACGCTGTACGTTTCCCTCCCAATCGCTTTCAACGGCAAACCACCGAGTGTGAGGCAGGCAATGGCAGGGTCTATATTTGTCAGCTTCCTCGACCGCGCATGGCGGGAGGCGACCGAAGGGTGGAGGGATTGGGATGATCCTGGGAAGAATGTACGCTCAAAGAAAACGCCCAGCGCCGGAGGCAAGGGTGGCAGTAGTGCTGGTGGAGCATGCGGTGGCAAAGGGGGCGATGGCGGAGGGGATGGCAAAGGCAGCAAGGCTGGGCGCAAAAATAAGGACGGGGGTGGCAGTGGCAGAGGAACGAAGGAGATTAAAACCGGCCAAGGTTCCCGGGGAGGCCAGGATAGTGCGAACCTCTGTGATGATGCGCTGTATCAGCTGCATATGGGCTTCCCCAACGTACGTTTTTGTTCGTTTCCCTCGAATAACCTACCAACGCAAAGCTCACCCGCAGGAAAAACCTATCGGCCGGGTTT
>KL198170.1:0-23813 GCA_000697705.1 Botryobasidium botryosum FD-172 SS1
TTCCGTCGCCGCCAGAACCAGATCCGCCGTTAAATTCTCAATCATTTTCTCTCTCTCGTTTTTACTACGATTTTGCATGTAGGCTTCAAGCCTTAGGTAGTCTCTCCATTCCAATATACACCGTTTCGAAAATCTACCCCAGTGTGTGCATTTAGGAAGCGCTCCCAAGCTTGCCCAATATTTTTGAAGCCTTGAAAGATCTTGAAGAGTCTTTTCAGTCTTTTGGGCCTTTTCAAGGCTTTAAAGATCTGTGTAGACTTTGGCGACTATCAATGCTCTCAAAGGGCCCAGGTCCCTTTTTGGGTTTGCGCTCGTTTCAGAATGAGGGCTTCCTTAAGGGTCTCTCGTCGCTTCCGCGTCTCTCAAGATCTTATAAGGAAATGTATTTTTACTGATGTGAGCTGGTCGGCAAGCGTCTCGAGGATGCTCGCCCAGTCGCAGTCGTCGAAGTCCATCAGTGCTGCTTCGGAGCCCCCTTGAGTAAGCGGCGGAATGGAACTCACGAATCTCCCCCACTAGGTAGTCGAGCTTGTCCTGGATTTGCTCGAGCGCGTCGACGAGGTCATCATCGTCGGAGTCCGAAGAACGGCCGGCGACGGCACCCTCGGCGCGCTTTTGGTAGGCCGCGATGGAGGCAACGATGTTGCGGACAGCAACATCATGCAGGAGCGCGGCGAGCGAGAGCGGAGTCCTGGACATGGGCCGTGGGGGCGGCGAAGGCGACAAGGCCGAGAGACAGAACAGAGAGGATGGCACCGAAACGCATCGTGAGTCGTGCGTGAGGAAGAAAGAAGAGAAGAAGGGAGGAGGATTGAAGAGAGAGCTTGGTGAGGAAGAACATGAGTGAGAGGCCTCAGTTTGATAGATTTCTGGGACACACCCAGGGCGCTAGGTAGTTGCACAGAATGTAATGTCGTCGCTCACTATGAGTCTATGCATGATCTGCGCCAGACTAGGCGGGAGTAGATTAATCATCGACCAGTGAGGACGGCGTTGGGTGGGCGCGTTCAAAATCAATCGGTATGGCCGAGTGTGGAGCCGGGAGGCTTAAAATTTGTGAGCTGTTAGCATCGCTTGAGGATCACTCGGAGTGGCTGCAGGACAGTCCCCGAGCTGGCCAGTCATCAGCAGACCTTAGATCGACCAAAATATATCGGAATGGCCGAGGCGGGCGCTGGGAACTTGGTGGTTTTGATTCACACCCCGAAAACATCAGGGCCATGGTCGGTCCCGGGCCGTCCACTGCCTCCAGGGATCTACTATTTCTCTCTAGTCTCCCCAGTTCCACCCCGGTTCCCCTCCGAGAGACAGTGCTGTGACCCCGCCCGGCGCCTTCTTCGTGCGCCGAAGTACGGCCTGTCTAAGTTATCTTGAAGAGAGGGGTCAGCGCCGGCGTTCAATTGCAAGCCCTACCTATTACTCGCCAGCTTTCTCAAAAAATGCAACTCTTCAACGCATCTACGAGCCACGCTTGCTCACGAGTCGCGTCGATCAATAAGCATGTGTATAGATCTGTCAGAGCACCTGACAGTAATGGGTGTTCTCTGTAACGCCCCTATACGGCCGTGATGCTGATCGCACTCACAGCGAATGTCCTTTTCGCCGCTCGCTGTTCATCTGGTTGGGCCTACAAGTCAGGAGGGAAGCCCAAATGAGCTCCGTGAGCTAGACCCAGATCCGATATCGCCGCGCCGTCGCCTTTGCTACTTTCCCAAAGTCGGAGCAGGCTTCGGACCTGCGATCCTTCGCGTACGAAGGATCCTGATGCCACAATCTGCTCTGACTCCGGGAGAGTATCAATATGAGCCGTCTCTCCTGTCACAATCCCACTGCATCGATATCAAGCGTCGGTTAACGGGGGCCAGTACCGAGTGCTCGTTGTGCCGACTCTCGCCTAAACGCTCAGCGCTTCTTCTGGCTGTGGCCATCGCAATTCCAGAATTAAGCGCCCCAATCTGTCAGGCTAGAAACCAGGTAAGTATCGATTATGGTTGTCATAAAGGAACGTTGGATTGGTCTGCTGAAACGGGAATAATTAGTGCCCTAGTGTCGGCTACGAGTGTCAAGTCGTGTCGAAACTGCCTCGGCGTCAATAGCGGAAAAGTCTTTGCAGAAAGCGTGTCAGATTTATGGAGAAAAATTTAGGCACCCTTTCAGCATGACAGATTCTGGAGTCAGCTGCGTACGCGTACTATCCCTCTTTCTGTAATATTAGATAAATGGTGGATATCGCAAGGTTGAAGGGGAGAATGATTCGAATGAGCCCAAAGGTTGTCTAGAGTTACAAGCGGCATCGCATCGCTTTAGCGAACTTTCTCGCGTCGTCGTCATCAAGCTCATCTCTTGAATCGTGCTCATGCCCGAGTAAAGTCTGACGAGGAAAGGATGCACCACGTTTGTGTGGTTTATCGGAGAGGTTCGGTGCAGGGACGATATGGTAATGAGCCTGCTCATGAAAAGATTGGTGAGATGAGGAGATGGGGGTGTGCGTGTTCTGTAGGATATTGCGTACGTGTGGTACAACCTGGCAAGGGCGAGTTTAATGACCAATGGGATGTTGGGGTAGTGCGTATAGACTTGCCTGTGCGTAGTCCTGGTTGCATACAATATTCAAGCCCGTCCTGCCCGTCACTGACAAGGTTGATATGAGTACATATGAGCTAAAGGATTAGAGTATCCTTCAGCACCTTCTGTCATTGCTTTCGCTACACGCGAAACGGCAGCGCCGACGGCCATGCTAAGCTCTTCGGGGAGCTCAGATACACGGGGGAAATGGGGTTTGGGAATAACAAGGGTATGCCCGGGTCGAATAGGGAGGATGTCTGCAGGAAGATATCAGAGAAAAGAGCAGCAAAAGAGCAAGGAATCAAGTACCCAGAATCGCAATAACATGGTCGTTCTCATAGACGATGTGGGCCGGCTCCTCGCGGGCGATGATGCGGCAGAACGTGCACGCGCCGACGCCGTCGAGCGGGGCCGCCGTCTGATGCGGGCGGCTGTGGAACGCGTCGATCATGTACGAGGTCATCAGTGCTCAGCTGTCGACCCCAGCGCCGCCATCTGAACTTTTGAGGCAAAGGTGGTGGTGGCATTACATAAATCTGCGCACTTGGCACGGCTGTGCTGCTGTGTGTCCGTGTGGCGGGCTGTGTGGCCACGCTGTGCAAGTTACTAAGCGGATGATGACCAAGCGCCCACGCAGCTCTTTCGCTCTCCGGCAAATCCAATAGACCCAGGTCCAGGCGAGCTCATCGTCCTCCGCGACGTCGACGGCCATCCGCGCGATCCCCAACCATGCCCAAGGCTCCCTCCGCGCTCGCAGCGGGTCCGAGTACCGGTTCAAGTCCGCTCGGAAACGCCCTCAAGAGGAACCAGGTCAGTACTTGCACTTACTGGGACGCCCAACGCACATTCTCTTGAACGGAACGTATGCCCTTCTCCGTCGCCCGATAGGCTTGCCACCAGGTGAGCACCAACCTGTACATCTTTATGTGGTGGGATGCTTAGCCTGTTTTCGGTATCAGTGCAGGAAACGGAAGCTGGTGAGTATCTTTGTTCAATTGCCATTCCATGTGTCTCAATCGTCCACCCATTCGTCTTGTTCGTATTGTAGAAATGGTGTGCATCTCCCTTTGAACTTCCATCTCACTTATGCGGCTCAACTCTGGGATGGTATGGCCACAGCAACGCACAAAAACCGCACTGTGCAACCTGTATTCGATCGCATAATATCGCAAAAGCGTCATCATCGGTGACTGCCCCAGCGGAGCCAGATTGTACCTACGACGAAATCCCCGAACATCCCCCTGCTGCCCCCATCGGTCCCAAGGCGAAATTCCAGCTTCTGGAATCCAGGATAAGTGCGTGCAAGTACTTGTCTCATGGTAGAAGTGTCATTCTCACATCCGTCCTATTGCTAGACGAATTGGAGGCTTTGCTCAAAGAGAAGGAGAAAACACCAGCAACAGAATCCCCTGCTGCACAACCTCCACCCCAATCCGCTCCACCCTCCCGAGCCCCCTCTCTAAATACATTCCCACTGACTCCCCAAACTCCAAATAATGTCCTCCCTTCAAATCTCTCTAGCTTGATTGACGACCCTCGTATCGCCTTTCTGCTCTCTTCGTCGAACAATAATCTAGCCGATTTCTCTGCTCAGTTCCGTTCAAGTAGTGCTGCCCCCGCTACCACACTGTCACCTACCATGAACCAAACTTCGTCGCCACATCTCAGCTCAGCCTCTGGTTCTTCTCCGAGCCTCTCCACTGGCAACGCAACTTCCCCTTTTAGCGCCAACCAAAACTTCAACGCAACTCAGGGAAGCACTCCTCTCAGCTCCGACACCCCTCCGATGTATTACGCAGACTTCCAGATGGTGTCACCCTCTTGGCCGACGACCTTACCTCAGCCAAACCTCTTGCACCACCTAGTCGATACATTCTTCGCGCACTTTCCCCATGTATCTCGCATGTTTCACCACCAGACATTCCTTGCGTCTCTGGCCCAGCCAGGCAGCCCTGAATTCCCATCTCTAACGGTCTTGCACGGCATATGCGCGCTTGCCTCGCTTTATGTTCCCATCGAGATGCTGATGGATCGTGCAGTTCGCGTGGGCGAAGCGTTGGAGGTTGAGGATGGGATGGCGCAGAGAGTACGAGAGATGTTTGGGAATCGACATGCAAAGTATTGCGAGCGGTCTCAAGAGACGTGCGTTGAGCTAAATGGCGCGAAGCTGCTCGAGTGTGTCCAGGGTTCGTATCCAACTCGTCTTTCGGCCCTATTTGCCGAACCTCATATGTGTTATATTAGCCACGATCATGATGGGCTATTATTACTTTGCTCAAGCAAGGTGTGTAATTCTACGTGGAGTTTGCCTAGGCTGTGCTCTAACCAAGTTCAACCGGTCGACAGATGGGTAGATGTGAGGCGTCGTCAAGATTGATTGGTTGCTCACGCGTCACTGAATTGTTACCTTTCCATAGCTATGGGTGACCACAGGGAAGGCCTGCCGCTATTGCATCCCCTTGGGTGATTACAGATCCGGCACCTGCTCAATCGATAGACCTCATAATTCATAATCACCTGAAATTCACTAGGCTTGAATCTGCGGCTAGATTCGAAGACGCTCAAATCCGGAGGAAAAGTTATGTCCCTTCTGCCACCACCTTCGGGATCCATCGAAGCCGAGGCACGCATCAATACGTGGTGGGCGGCATATACTCTGGAGCGCTTCCAGGCCGTTTCTTCGAGCTGGGCGATGGCTGTCGACGACGAAGACATCTCTCAAATCTTACCGATTCGGATGGATGATTTCGAAGCTGGCGTTAGTTCATTCTCTTCCGCGTATTAGACGCCCGCCGATCTAGTACTATGTCTGATCTTTACACTGTTTAGCGGACCGTTCTCGCACAGCGAGAAACCATCGCAACACCATCCGTCCTCACCGTACATCCACCCGTACTGACGGACTCGTACACGCTTTACGTCAAGGCAACCATCCTTCTCTCCCGCGTCAAAATTTTCACCCTCCGATTCCGCGCCCCAGAGGGCGTTACCGTCGCAGACACGCCGGCATTCAAGTCGCTGGAGAGCACGATACTTCGCTTCGGACTGAGTTTCCCGAAAGAGTACCGGAGCGGGATCGGTCGGACGCCCGCGGGTGGCGTGGATACGGTGCTTTGTATCGCGCTGTTGATTCCACATGTGTACGTCCTTTGGGGTTCTGCATTTTTCCTATTGGGAGCTATCGTGCTAACGTATGGGATCGTGCTTTGGCCACGATGTTTCTTTCTCAGTGCGATGATCCATCTGCACGACCCTCACGCGCAGCTCAAAGAACCAAACTGCAGGTCTTCGCAAAAAATCCTGCACGCGGCGCGCGCGATCCTCGATCAAGTATACGCGATCATGTCAACGTCGCTCGATTTGACTTTTGTGGACCACCTTAGCTCGGTAACCATACTTTCCCAGAATCGTGGTGTCAAACGAAGTTGACCGTAGCTACCTTGCAATTTTTTTTTCTTCCAGTTCTGCTGGTTTACCGCTGCGAAAGTGCTGATTCGATATTACAAGGCAAAGATGGTGGAAGGTAACTTCGAGGAGGCTGAAGGGTTCAAGTCAGAGGTCCAGGTTATCAAGTAAGAGCGAACGATCATCAGGCCTAGGGCACTTTTTGACGTGTTCCTTTGTACAGACTGGCGCTATTTAGGATGGGAGAGAGGGTTGTGATTGCCTGTGAGTTTGAATCTTGGGCATTAAAGAGCTGAGATCAAATATTAACCCCCCTACTATACAGTCCGTCAAGGGTCGGCGATCGAAGACCTACTCAACGGCGACCCCTACAACGAAGATGTAGGATGCCAGATATCAGACGCGTTCGATCCGCGATATCAGCCGCTGGGGGGATCCCTCGACGATGACGCCAACGTTGTCGATATGGCAGCCATATCGCCCACCAACGGTACTGGGAGCAGCGCAAATGGTGCCAATGGTGGGATCGCCAGCATGGGCCATACGCCCGATACTCTGAGCGGGTCGAGTGCGCCGAGTCTCAGTCTCTCGAGCACCTCGGGTCAATCGCCATTCACTGGTACAAACTCGACGCAGGGTCGTTCGCCCGAGGACGTGCGGCCGTCGTCCGCTGCAGCGGCATGCAGCTCGACTATCAAGCAGTTTTTGCAGTCGCAATCGCAGTCGCAGTTCCAGTCGCAAGAACAGGGGCATAATTCGTCCCTACAGAACCTTCTGCAGAATATGGATCCCGATTTTATGACTTTCTAAGTGGGGTATAATTCTAGGGGGACATACTTAGCTCCTTGATCTGCTTACGATTACCAGTACCATACGCGTGTTCGATTAGTCTCGTCTCATCTCCTATATTTTCTTTAGATTTATGTATTTTGTATACTCTGCTTGCTGTCCTCATTCACGCTCTCGACTTTTGCCTAGACCGTTTTTCTGGTGCAGTGAAGTCCTATCACCTGAATAATGACCGGCAAGCGCCTGAAGCAAGAGGATCTAACGCGGAGTTAACCGTCTGATACGCCCGCTCTGAGTCTTGCATAGTTGATCTTGACAGTCACAGCGCTCTACACCTCATACCACCGGCTTGAAGGCCTACGCACCAGCCATCAGTACTTACTCTGAGGTCATCGATGCCTACTCGACGGCTTGTATATGAATTTATCTAGACACACAAGTAACGGCACTAGCAACTCGGACATATTGATTACCTACCAACATCAAGGGCTACGAATTCGAATATCCCTTACTGGAACATAACATAATGGTAGCTCTCGGCACCGGCGACTCGTCTGGTCGGAACAGCCCTCAGCCATTGGTTAAGTTTCCTATCACCGCTGCGTTCCTTGGACCAGAGGGAACGTATACGCATCAAGTGTGTCTTTGTCCCACGCTTAGCACACGTTCAATATGTTACTCATGCTCTTCACCAGGCGGCATATGAACTCTTTGGCGAAGGGGCAAAATACGTTGCGAAAAATACGATCTCTGGTGCGTTCTTGATTACCACCTCGTAAAGGCATGGGTTCTAAGTACACGGACTTTTGCATCGCTAGAAACATATAAATCGGTATCCACTGCATCGTCCCCCACTTTCTGCGTAATCCCTGCGGAAAACTCCATCTTTGGAACTGTTACGGAGACTTATGACCTCCTACGAGGACCAGAAGTCGGCGTAGAGACCTTTATCAGAGGGGAGTGCCAGATTGGCGTGAGGCACTGTTTAGTGGTTAGGAGGGGAGTCAAGCTCGAGGATATAACGAAGATTGCAAGCCACGAGCAGGTAAAAGCTATTTCTTCCTTGTTGCTAAAATTCTCACGGTCATATCTCTCGTCCATCTCAGGCGCTAGGGCAATGCTCGCAGTTCATATCAACACACCTCCCCCACGCAACACTCTCCCGTGCTACCTCCACTGCCGCTGCCGCCCGCTCGCTGTTAGAAGATCAAGGCGACGGATGGAAACAGCGTGCTGCTATATGTTCAAGGATATGTATCAAGTTGTACGCGGGGCTTGAAATCATTTGGGAAGGTATCCAAAACTCTCAAAGTTAGCTATATTCTTCCTTATCTCCTTTATATACCGGGAACCTTCTTAAATTACCTTTTTTTTCCACCAGACAATTATACCCGCTTCTTCGTTCTCTCAGCAAAGGGCGTGACTCTGCCTTCCCCGCCGCCAGAATCTCCTCTGGGGAAGCTACAGCGTCGTGCCCTTCTACGAATTGCGCTCCCAGCGACTGCCGCGGTGACATCCACAGGCACCGAACCGCCCATCACACTTTCCACCGTGCTTCCGGCCCTTCTCCATCCAGCACTCTTCGTGAATCGCATAGATCGCCGGCCGTCTCTGCTTTGTCAGCCATTTCATGATTATGTATACATAGAATTGCAGGCGGTCGCGACGGAGAAAGAAGACACAGGAGCTGGATGGGCAAAAGCGTTGGAAAGTGTCATGGCTGGCGTGAAAGTAGCCGTTGGGACAGGTGAAGTAGTGCGACTGGGTACATGGTAAATCAATATCTGATCTATGTCTAGTAATCCAATACCTGGCCGTGCCTCGAACTGAAGTTGACTAAGGAAGCTATAAAGGCGAAATTATCCAGATGATAAACAGTAGTGCTCGGAATCGCAAGAAACGTAGTACTAGGGTACCAATGAAAGTGACATGATAAATATGAAAGAGAACACCTCACGAAGAGGTAAGGTCGAAAAATTAAGCCACGGCAGACAGGAAGAGTCTGAGGTTGTGCTACGCAGTGTCTGTCCAGCCCCGAAGGGCACGCGACGAGACATCACGAGCCGCAAAGCGCACTAAAGGGTGGGCGGGCTGGTCCTCGTCCATCCATTATAAAGTAAGCTCCGCACATCGATAAGTCTGAACCTATCCATGTGCCGAGCCAGGAATACTGGGACCTTCCCACTACCGCCGTCAGAGACGAGCGGTGGGACCACGGAGGCGGCTCCGCATGGCGCTCCGGTCGCGAGTCCGGAGCACAGGTTGGATGCGATAGACCAGACTGTAAAACCGCGCATCACCCGATTCCTGCGATACATCTCAGAAGTAGAACCGACTCACCAACACCCTCCGTCTCCGGAGAAGAGAACATCTTTGGGCGCGCCGCGTGAATTGACGCGCGGCGAAAGCAAGCGGCCCATGAAATTGAATATCGCTCGACCAATTTTAATGTGGTCGGACCCGGCTAGAGTCGATCGAGAGGAATTTCCTCAGACTTTGGCCGCTCGCTGATATGGCCAGGCGAGCTGGTCTGTTCGTCGCGAGCATTGCGGCTTTAGTCTGCCGTGGTGGTGGTGAGGGAAGAAAAGACCGAAGGGCCGCGACGTGGGAAATAAGTACTCAGCGGAGTGGTGGCACCCGTGGTGCTCTACAGCGGCACAGTCGAAAACAAGTGTTTGGCGCAAGTGTAAAGGTGAAGAAGCGGGGCGTAAAAAACAGGGCCCCGATGCCCTCTTCGGCAACCAAACCACATGGCTGTTGACAGCTGGGATCAAGCAGGGCGTGAGCACTTGTGTCCTGGTCGGTTTGCTTTGAACTGAGGCAACACTACCCCCGTCAGGCATAACATCGACGAAAATAGCCAAAAGAACCTTTGGAAATCCCACCCAGACAACACGCGTTGGGTCAAGTTCTTCAAAACACCATTCGTGAACAAATGGTCCGGGAGCTGTTGTGTTAGACTAGGAGAAAAATCTGGGTCGGTAGAGATCGGTTGGCAGACCTGTGGGCAGCGCGAGCCTGACCAAACTAGTACTACTCGCTATTCTCGGACTCCGCCAAGACATCCAACCAGGTGCTGGAAGCCTAGACGCAGTTGAAATAGACGCCCGTCGGGCTGCTGGGAGACGCTGTATTGTCGTAGTGATACAAATAATTCCAATGTCCAGCGCCTAGTTGGAGAGAAAACTCCGCCCCATCCCCCAAAAGAAATGAACGGCCGAGTCGCTTGGAGACGTATGGTGGATACCTAATCACATCCTGATATATACATGTCGTGATCACGAAGGATTTGGAAGAGAACGCGAGTTGTATCATACCGTCACAAGTTATTTCACAGTGAAAAGACAGAGTAGCTATCATGATAGGGAAGTACAGAGTAGGCCATCTTGAGCTAGTAGATAGCAGCATGAGAACTACCTCGCGAAGAGGCGTGATCGAAAAATTAGGCCACAGCAGACCAGAGTAGTCTGAATCGAGTTTCATGGTACCGAGCCCACCCCAGCCCAATAGGGGGGTGGCATCAAGAAGACACCACGAGCCGCGAAGTGTACTAAAGGGCGGCCCGTCACTCCGCCCTGCACCACATGGTCCACCTCCTCGTCCGCCACAGTCGTCCGCGCCGCTTTACACCTATCCTGGAAACAGGACCAGTGTGACATTTGAGGATGAACCACTAAACATCTAGCACAAACGACAGCCTTATCGGTCTCCGAATGCACGGCGATACTGGAAGAACACCCCCAGGCGCTCCGGCAGCTACTCCAGAGCACAGGTGGGCGCGATAGAGGACGGACCCGGGCGAGGGTCGAGAGATCGCTAGAGGGTGGCACCCGATTCCCGCAACGCGTCTCAAACACGGATATACGACTCACCAACACCCTCCATCTCGCTACTCGGCGAGTTTCTCCGGGTGCGTGGCGCTCCACGACGGAGAGTGGCGTGTGCGTTTCTGGTACGTTGCTCGACTTGTTACGGTCGGACCCAGCTGGGATCGATCTAGGGGAATTAGATTGGCATGCTCAGACCTTGGCCCGCTCGCGAGGGAAAGCAGCTGCTGGGAAGCTGGTTTGTGCGGGGCGAGCCTCGCGGCCTTGGTCTGCTGTGGTGGTGAGTGGCAGAAAAGCACCCATGGGAAACTATTTATATGAGAGCCTATCTGACGCACGAGCCACAGAGACGCCAACGCCCTTGAGTGCTACTCAACGCCACGCGTTGGCGTATTCGCGCAGCGGCATTCTTGTCGTGCACATCGCTCCTACGGATATTTTGACTAGCTTAAACGAGAAACAGCGTGTAGATTTGATTGTATGGTGCATCGTGCGTAGTCACATAGGTAGCTAGTTTGGCTGGAACGCGGTGTTTTATGGCTACTTTGCTCTGGTTCAACACACTCGAGATTGATAGCATACTCTAAATTGAGATGGGTCAGCAGATCACGGAAAGCGCAGCATTTTCAATCGTTCAAATAAAGTCTCCAAGGATCAACGCACGGTTTGCAGGTACAACTTCCCAAGAACGCTGAGGGTAAGTCGGATATCATTCATTACATGTAAAGAAATGTGCGATAAGACAGCGAGCGATGCATGCCCGTTTTCGAGTATGCAGCGATGGAACAAGTGTGCATTGAAAGGATGTCTACTTCGTAAACGATTTGACAACTTTAGCAGCGATATGGAGGAAGAAGATAGAGCCGATGAACGAAAGTGATATGATAATGACAACGAATGGGTCTCTGGAAGAACACAGCGAGTAATTAGCTCAGGGGGGCGTGCAAGAGCGGCTCATTCACGAGTTACTCACACTCTAAGGCCAGGTGAATCGTCGGTGTACAGCTTGAGCATGGTATTGGACGAGCCGCCATGGCCGGCCGACCGCGATGAGTTTGGCTTGGCTGCAGGTTGTGCGCGGCGGCTGAAAACCGAGATAATCGGCGTGTGAGCATGTAAAATGAATGAGAAAGGCAGGTAACGCGCGCAACTGAGAAAGACCAGCGCCTGGCGGTCGGGCAACGGTGCCAGCGGCGCCTGGGCGAGGACCGGGGGAGGCAGCGCGGTCAGAGTCAGACTGAGCACGAAAACGGTCTATAAGCAGGCTGTCTCGAGGGCAGATCTGGTGAATATCACTTACCATTTTTCGAGGAGAGGAGGGAGGGGGATACGTGGAATGGAGGAGCGAGACGTGGAGGAAACTTGCACGTATAGTCGCGCTCCGGATGCAAACGTCTATGCGCTGGCGATGAACACGCGGCAGTGGCAGTACTGTCTCCATGGCTGTGACTAGTGCTGTGGCCAGACATGCGGTAAATGTGATGATGTAACGCGTAGTCGACTTGCACCACAACCACCATGGCGAGTATACCCCGAGTGCAGAATCGAACGCAAATTTAAAGATCTGAAGCCTGCAAATCCCCATAGAGTCTCATCCACGCTCTCGTATCTCGCGGCGACACCATCCTGGCGGAACACAGCGCCGGCAAGCGTGATTTCTCTGCAGGTAGAGCCTTTGTCAAGTTGGCGTTTGGTTCGGCTCTCACCTTTGGTTCCTAGCCGTCAAGACTATCCTTAGCAAGATTCCTCCGAACAACTCTAAGCTAACCTGTGGGTTAACAGCTTCATATAGCTGTTGATTGATGATACGATGGCCTTCATAGATGTCTGGGAACAGTATCTGTTTCATTATGTGAGCGACGGTGGGTTAACGTACATGGTTATGGCAGACGACTCGGTTGGAAGGTAAGATGTTACGAGTTGAATTTACAGATAGGAACCATCTTACCAAATATGAAACGCTTAGACGAATGCCATTCACATTTCTCGGAGAACTCCAACGAAAGGTTCGGCTACGCGGCAACGATTAATCCGAGCAACTAATTCAAGCCTGTTTCAGTTTACGGCCAGGTACTCCACCGATGCCATCTTCGATGCACCAGCCTATGGTCTCAGCGAATTCTCTGACGAAATAGCCAAGGTCCATCCATTCGCCCTTTGACCCCTTATAACCTCTAAAACCCCCTATACCACCCCGCAGCTCATGAACTACTACACTAACACACCACAAGCCGACGCCCTATCCGCAGCTCAAGCCGATCTAGCCCAAGTCAAAGATATCATGGTCCACAATGTCGAACAGATCCTCTCCCGTGGCGAGCGCATCGAGCTGCTCGTCGACAAGACGAACGATTTCGCCGCTCAGGCCCATATGTTCCGCCGAGGCGCGCGCAACGTCCGCAGACAGCAATTCTGGCGAAACCAGAAAATCATGTTCTTGAGCGCCATCGTTGCATTGGTACTACATTATCCCCGCTATTTCTTTCATCCCTTGACCGGCACGCTAATCGCACCCTTCTTTACAGTTCTTCTTTTATCTCATCCTGGCCGATTTCTGCGGTGCCAAACTGCAGTGTGGGAGTTGAGCGTTAATTGGCAACTTGGCACCACCTCTGCACGTTCTTGGTTTTTGGTTTTCACCTGCACGATCCTTGTTATCGTTTATTCCTCTGTATCCTCAGTATCATTCCCGAAATACGTTCTTTCTCATTTCATCGTACTTGGGCGGGCGCATATGCACAGGTCCGAGCAACTTCGAGATAACTACTGGTAGCCAGCCATGTAGTCCCTCAGCAGAGAGCTAGGAAACGATGCGCACTGGGTGATGCAATACGGCTTCAAGTGACTTGGTAAATAGTTAGGTACTCATAAAGCTCTCCTACAGGGCCAGTTATCAAAAACACTGAGGCTCAGGCACATGGCCCAGGTGCATGCGGCACAGAACGTCTTGGTCAACAAGTCGGGAGCATGTTAATTAAGGTACGAGATAGAAAAGGGTAAGTAGTCGTGTGGTATGGGAGGGTCCTGATATAATGGAGCGCCCTGCCGAATCAGAAACATGACGGCAGCACAGATGCATCACGAATCTACCACCTAGGCGAACCCGCTGGGCGCCAAAGATAGAAAGAGGAATGGAAAGACAAAAACAAAAACAGATTTACCAAGACAGCTGAATGAGGCGGGGTAGGACAAACAGGCTAAACCTGGGCCCCAGACTGAGCTTGAAGCGGGGGCGGCCGTCCCCCCTTCCAACGCCAGATCAAAGCAAATAAAAGCAGCAGAGAGGAGAGGCCGCCGGAGATCGCAAAGAATACCGTGGATGTGGTAGGGGAGGTTGTGTGAGCGACGCGAACCATGAAGACCGAGAGCGACACGCCGGCGAGCGAGATCCAGGTGCATGTCGCGGCGTAAATGAGCTGGGATGGCCCGAAAGACGCAGGGAGGGGTGTCGCAAGGCCACAATCGCGCTGAACCCTCGATAGAGGTGGTGCGTGCCCAGAGTCAAGGGGAGATGGGATGGGTATGTGACTCGTAACCGGGTCGATGAGCAAGATATGCACATAACACGCGGACCCAGAGGCAATTGCGAGGCCGCTAGCGAGGAAAGCCAACAAAAGGGCCCTTCGCGCTACACTATCGACTACTATGATTGTCCCGCCACTTTGCAAGCCTAGCGCTGCCAGGCAAATGCTAACATGTCCCAAGCGAAGCAGTTAGTCAAATGGTCAAATAATCTTAAAGATAAGAGTCTCACGAACATAAAGATACCACACGACTATCGAAGGCTTGTGAGCTGTCTCATATGGGTTAATATCAGGGGAGATAACTCACGCAAGTATTTACAGCTCTCAGGGAGGGCAGGGCTCTGCTGAGCGCCAAAAATGTCGAACCGCTTTCGAGGGCGGGAGGAAGACAGTGGGGAAAACTGCAGTCGAGGGCAGGATTGGTGGGTGGGGTCGTATGATGTTGGTCAATGGCGGCCGACATGGTCGTGGTGGTGATATTCGTAGTTGGGCAGGTCGGAAAAAGAGATGCTGCAATTGCTGTTGCTCTGTGAGATGGCTGAGGAGGCAATGGCCAAGGGGTACAGCACCGGGTGGAAAGTGAGCATATTATATATATTAGTAGATTCTGCAGGTCGCAGCCAAGACAAGATTGCCAGTTTTTGACTTGGGAGCGGAAGATTGAAGCACTCAGCTCAAGTGAATGTTTATTATGTAATAACATTCAGGCCTAGATGTAGTACTAGCATCCCCAATTTGGGGCATCTTCTTAGCCTGATGCACGAGGGGGATCTGCAGCCTCAAGCGTGCCTGCCTAGGGCTTCGCAGCTGCGCCGCGCCCCAACTGGTAACTTGCAAGTACTTAGTGAAGCCGGTCTCAGATCGCGCCCCTGGGCGATCAGTTAGAGATATCGCGTCCATGTTGTGCTCCGCGAGCCGCAAATGCGAACCTGTGGTATCCGCGCTGTTACGAATCTGCGTCAGGGCTGGGGTGAAGGGCGGCTTTGCAATTAATAGTATCCCTCAGGCAATCAAGACGACGGGAAGCGGGGCCTTCGGTAGTCCTTTCGCCCAGACTCATAGGCTGCTTGAAGGAACCTAACTTTGCAAGGAGGATCGTCCCAAGCAGTAGGGTAGCAAGTAAACATGACCCGTACTTTTGCGGCATCCCAAGGTGCCAGATTGCTACGAGTCGTAGCCACCTGCGCTATAACGCCGCGGGGTTGTGACAGGCGGGTTTCTCAGTTGACATCACTCAAATAGTACCTTGAACAGTGTTGTCAATTTGTATGCTTGCGGGCCTCGCAGTTTCGCCTACGGGCGCTTAATTTCCTCACCGTGGGTACACGGCCGGGAAACTACGTATACTATACGCTATGCTATGTGATGGCCTATAAGTGCTGACTTTGATTACATCGGGGACGAAAGGCTTGGTGTCCAAAGGAGGCCTCATTGTACTACCCGCTCATCTGCATCGGCAAATTTTAGACACGCGACGATACTGCGTTTAAGAGGAGGTTAGGGGGTCGCCACCACAAACGCCCGCGACGCTGGGGAGCCCAGCAACACTAAATCTGGCTACTTGAACTTCCACTAGAATATTACTTCCTTCCTGCGCGTGGAGGTTTATTTCTCTGCCGTTATGAGTAGCAGCGCCACGTACTTACTTGGCCGAATCAACGGCGCCACCGTTCAAGTGATCTGGGCGTCCTGCGCGACTCCCTCCGACAACGCCATGCCGTAGTAGATAGAAACGGGATCTCGCACTACGATTTAAGCGCGCGAGATATAGTGAGACATCGGTAGGGGTGACTCGGGTCAGCCACTCTGAAGTAAGCCTCCAAGGGTATGAAATAATCAGCGTAGCCCGAGGAAGCAAGGCCAGTAAGTAGTGAAGATGTACTGGACCGCGTTCCCAAGATAACGATATCATCTGCACAGCAAATGCTTCCCGGACCAGCGCTTTCGATGTTTCGCCGGGCGGAGTTTAGTTTGAGCCATTGACCACTCTATATATAAACGATGTTATTAGTCTCAATGCGCAGCTGCGCTCATGTGTTCATGGAAGGGCGTACACCCGACCGCTTTCATTTGACCTTGCTCGTTGTACAGCAAAGGTCAGGAGGAAAGATAGTAGGGTTTTTTTTTCAACAGCCGCTGCCACAGAGTTGTCCGATAGTATACGCGTTCCTTAGAAATATTGATCAATCAGATTCGGATCGATGGGAGGGCAAAAAGGGATCTCCGTCCCGACGAAGGAAAACAAGGCCTTGCCTTTTCGTGCGTAGCCTAAAGTGTATTTGCAGGGCGAGAAGATGGGGGCTTGTGTGGGGTCCAAGGTCTTAATGCTAATGGAGGCGAGGCATTGTTGTTTCCAGTACAGGAAGGTCACGATCAGATACAGCGTCCTCGTTGCAAGCGGAGAGGATGTCGTGAAGGATATTTCGGCTATCAATGCGAGTCAGGCCGCTAAGTTAGCTCCCCATCGGCCATCCACTAACGCCTGCGTAGAAAGCCACCCCGACAGTAGAGCATAGACAGCTAACGTTTTCAGCTCCGAGGGTATCTTGAGATACTATCGCCAATATTGCGCAAATGCGTGTACTAGGTCGTCTGATCGAGCACTAGTATGTCGGTACACAATCTGACGGAGTTTCGAAGTCCAGCACATACTGACGCACACGGGTGAACGACGTGCGTGATTAAGCCTACGCCTAGATGTCACTAATCCATCCGCCCTCCCCATCTATCCCGCCACACCTTTCCCTCGACCAGTCTCGGGACTCGGGAGTAATGTGACGCGTCGCCGGGAAAACTTTGCTGCACCAGTCCCCAGAGGGAAACATGAGGACATTGGCAGTTGTGGCCTCTTACATGCGCTTTCACAGATTCGGATTGAGGACAGTGAGAATGCGGGCCGAGGGCCCGGCATGCGACGAAAGCTACACCACAAGAAGCGCACTGTCCCAGTAATAGAAACAAGTATCAAGCCCCTGTGCGTGGGCCAGCATTTGGATCAGTGTCAGCCCCCAAAACACCCCATTAGCAAGGTTTTGCCGAAATCCTACGACGAGCGTTGCAAATAAAGGTCTCTCGTCAGATCGAATCAAAAGGCGTGTGTACAGCCCCGGCCACTGGTGCTCGATCTAAGGTTTTGAAAAATGGCCAACTCCAGGCCGCCTTCCAGCGCGTTGCATGTCGATAGAGAATCGACCTTTTTTTCGTTGCATACGTGCCGATAGGATGGCTCAGAGCTGGAGAGCTGACGCAATCCGCACTGCGTGACATAGATGATGTGACCAGTGTCCAAACAATGTCGTCGGCGCATACACACCAGCCAACGCTGAGCGCTGAGTGCGCACGCCTCGCTCGCGCACCGTCCCTCGCCGCTCACTCGTTCGAGACATCCCCCTGCTGGTCGGGATGTTTGTCGCCAGTCCCCGGTAGTAATTGAACGAAATGTGCTCACGATGGCACAACAATCGGAACAGGGGGAGGGAGAGGCCGAGAGGTTGGAAGGTCCGTGCGGACCTTAATGTTCCCTATCACGTCTCGAGTCATCAAGTGGGGCTCCCAAGGGGAAAGCCCCATGCACACACAAAACGTAAGCAGAAAAAATTAGGACCATTCTCTATCGATATGCAAAGCGCTTGAATATCACCATGTCGAGTTGGAATTGCTCCACAGACTAGGCGATAATCTCGACGAACAGATCCTCTCCCGTGGCGAGCACATCGAGCTGCGCGTCAACAAGACAAATGAATTCGCCGCTCAGGCTCACATGTTTCGTCGCGGCGCGCGTAACGTCCGCAGACAGCAGTTTTGGCGAAACCAGAAGATCATGTTCCTGAGTGCCATCGTTGCACTGGTATGCTAGCTACCCATTAATTCCTAAATTGTCGTGACTGACTCAATGACAATCATACCCTTCTGTGCAGTTCTTCTTTTATCTCATCCTGGCTGACTTCTGCGGCGCCAAACTACAGTGCGGGAGCTGAGCGTCGATTGGCACTTCCGCACATGCTCGGCCCTTGATTTTCGTCTACACAGCTCTTGTTATCATCTATTCTTTTGTATCGTCAGACTCCTTCCCGAAACACGTTGTCTTTTGCTGCATCGTACATTCGGCTACTGGGAAGATGCCACGCGCTAGGCGGTACAATGATCTTAGTCACCTGACCGTCGGTTTCGAATGATTCAGTACACAGATGTATTAATCCTTTCTACAGGGCTATTCCAAAAGGGCCATTGCACAGTGCGTGCGACACGGAATTCTCGATCAAATGAATCACGTCATCAAGACATGGGATTGGAAAAGGGTGAGGTAAGTACATGAGAGTCTCGGTAGTGGTCTACAGTGCATATGTAAAGCTAAGCCGAAACACGATTACTAGGCGCCAAGGAGAGAAAGAAAACAAACAAACAGAAAGAAAGAGTTTACGTAAGTAGCAGAGCAGCTGAATGAGGCGGGGTAGAGCAATTTAAACTACAGCCACAGGCTGGGCTCGGGGCTGCTGAGGCGGTCCACTTATCCGGCGGAAGACCAAAGCAAAGAAAAAAATCACGCAGGAGAGACTGCCCGCGGTGGCAAAAAATATCGTGGACGTCACGGGGGAAGTCGCGTGAGCAACCCGTACCATAAAAATCGAGAGCGACAGGCCGGCGAGCGAGATCCAAGCGCATGACGCGGCGTAAATGAGCTGGGACGGCATGAAGAGCACAGGAAGAGGCCCCACGAGGTCGTGAACACTCTGAGTATTAATGGAGTTAGAGAAGGGCTCGAGGGTAATGAGATGGAAAGCACGAGAGTCATACCGGACCAGGGAGTATGGTATACATATAACACACGGACCCAGAGGCGATGGCGACGCCACTGGCAAGAGAGGCTAATAAAAGCGCTCTTCGCGCTAAGTTGTCGACCACTATGATTGTGCCGCCGCTTTGTAGGCCCAATGCCGCTAAGCAGAGGCTAACGTATCACAAGCAAAACGGTTGGTCAGATACTCAAGCATACTCATTGATGAGATCTACACGAACACGAATATAGCACACGACTATCGAAGGCATTAAGCGGTTCGCCATAGGTATCATCACCGGGGAGATAACTTACACATGCATTCAAAGCCTTCAGAGTGGGAAGCGCTTGGCCGAGCGTTGACAACGTTGAATGGTGTTCGAGGGGATGGGTGAGAGCGTCATGGTGGTCGGGAGCAGAATGGGGGGATGGGATTGCGTGTTGCTGGATGGACGCGGCCACGGTAGTGGTGGTGTCCCCCATGATAGTGCTGGCTGCAGGTCTTGCTGTTCCGTGGGGGGACGAGGATGCTGATGGGCAAGGCGTACTCTTGGTGGTACATTATATAGTGGGATTTGGCTGAAAGCCTGATGGTCGAGGACACCGGGTACTGCATCGGAGAAGCCTAGATCTGCCACCATGAATCCATGATGCAGTAGTATGAGAAGCATGTACAAGCGCGAAAAAAAAAATCGATACATGATGTCGACGGTCGTACCGCGTAAGCAAGTAGAGATGTGATCTGTCCCACCATGGGTGGCGGAAGAGGGGGCGAGGAAAAGTGCTATCGGACCGTACGCGACTATTCTTGCAAAAGGGTGCGTAAGTAGCTGCTGCGTCAATGGTCATGAGCGGACATTACTAGGATTCAAGCTTTAAGACCTAAGATTTGAAGCCTGAAACGAGTTAACCGGAATGTTTGCATGTGGCCACTCAAGTATCGTCATTCAAGGGTCATGATCAACCCTCTAGCTTGGGCATTTTCGGGAAAAGTTCGGATCTGCTCACCAGCACAGTGCACTAGTTATTTTTTGGGGCATTGTGAAGGGGGTACAGTGGGAACGCTGAAAACCATGCGTAGACCCACGCGGGCCACGCCCTCACCCCAGCACTAGTGTTCTGCTCAGAATTCCTGGGCTGTGTAGTTGTGATAATAGGAGAAGTGCATGCAGTGGATAAGCAGGCAGTTTGGGATTCTCGCACGCCATTTTTGAGCGAGCTGAGACCAAGCGGGCTCTGACCATCACCGGTCTCTTTTTTTTTGCTGCTGCTGGCGGATGTAACGCAGACAAAACGCGCAGTTCTCAGGCGCAATCTGATTCTCTAACACACAAGCCAGCCAGAGAAACCGAATTGAGTGAGACCTATAGTGGCCGGTGGCGGTCCGGCCACATAAGCGTCACAATATTGTCGTTATCACTAGGTGCTCACCTGTCGCTTTGCTCCAGATAACTTCTGTTTGGGCTCCCAAGGTTGGGCAATTCCTTCTATGAAAGGTATATCCCTCCGTAGAAGGGCAAAGCGCCAGTACTAGCACTCGGCTATTGCTGGGGATCCTCTTATCTCTCCAGGCCTCCGGGTGTCGCCTCCCGTCCAGCAGGAAGCGGTGGCGCTGCATCATGCATCATGCATGTAAGTATGCGGGCGTGGCTGGCCGGAGCGGCCTCGGGACTGGAGAGTGTTCTACTCGGAATTCCAGCCTGCGATGCTGTGTCGTCTTTTACCCCCTATTTATATAGAAATGAATGCTCAGTTGAACGTCGTCGTATACCCCTCTTGCCTCCCTTCTCTGTCTCCTGCGCTGCCAACGATAGTTTCCTCCAGATCCAGCATAAACCCCTGCGCCATGACAGGCCATGACCCGCGTCGAATCTCCCCGCGCTTCTGCGCGCACTCGCTGGCGCTCACCGCCATCCGCCTCCTTACGCTACCAACGCCGGCCTTTGCTCCAGCATAAACATCCTTCCCCGGCGCGAGACCGGTGATGGCGAGCCCTTAGGCTTGTCCGCCGTCCCCCTGCCTCCTCTCAGCAAGTCACCACTGTCCTCCCTTCTACTTGACGTCGCTTGCCGCCATCCCCCTCCTTACAAGGCCCTCACGCGCTGTCGTCCTCGCCTACTGCTTCCCTTTCTTGCCGCCGTCATCACTCGCCGTCGTCTTCTCTTGTGCTTGCCACCATCTATTATCGCCTTCTCTCAGCATCGTCCCCCCTTGTCACTCTCCGGTTGTCTCTCGCCGCTGCCCCTTTTGACCGCTCACCGCCATCCTTGCCATTGCCCAGTCATCCTCTCACCTTTATACTCGCCATCGCTCCCCGCGGTCATCGCCCGCCGTCGTCCTCGCTCGTCGCTGCCCTCTCTCGCCACCGTCCTCTCTCATAATACCCCTCACTCACCGCGCCCCCGCTCACCGCCATCTCTTCTCGTCGTCCTCTTTCAGCATCGTCCTCTCTCATGCTTGCCATCGCCCATTGTCGTCTCCTCACACCGTCCGTCCCCCTTAATCATACTCCTCTCACCGATATCTTCGTCTCCTCTCACCAATGCCCTCTCTTACCGTCGTCTTTCTACCATCATCCCCTCTCGCCATCACCGCTGCCATCGCTTACCATTGTCCTCATATCAATCCTCGCTCAACGTCGCCCTCATTTCTATCGCCACTGTTTCCCTCGCTCTCCGCCCGCCGCCTTGTCACCCCTCCTCGTATTCGCCCTTGCTCCCCGTCGTTACTGCCCACCCCCGCCCTCGCTTTCCCTCATCGTTATCCCCTCTCAGGCTCTCATACTCACCCTTGTCACCGCAGCCCTCGCACACCATTGCCCCCTCTCGCCGCTACCATCGGACGACGTTGCTCTCTCTCGCCGGTATAATTGCACGTTGTCATTACTCGCCCTCGTTCTCACTCGCACCGCTGCCGGCACGCCCCCTCTGTCTACCTCTGACCGACTATGAAAGCTCACGTTGCAAAGTGGCAGCCGAGATACGTGATAAATATGTCGTCCGTCAACTCCCGGACACATTCTTCCCCACCATATGGGACACCCTCCTAGCCGCCGCACACGCGGTTGCTCGCCTTTCACCGGGTTCGCAGCTCAAAGTTCGCGACGCTGCCGAAGCTTACCAGGAGATATTCATTCCATTTCACCCCTACTGCTGTCCTTGCCCAGAGATCCACCTGGTCTTCGCATTGCGAACCTTGCATTGCACTGCCTAACAAATTTCGATTGCATATTTGAGTTGCCGGGCATCCCCTGGGAACGTTGAAGGCCGCACCGTCCTCGGTCACGCGCCACACCAAAGCGTACTTGCAGTGATTAACAATAATCATCGAAGAACGTCTTCAACTAGGTCAATCCCGCCAGTTCTATTGCAGCACCTCTCCACCGCGCTAGCAAGTGCGACGCGTGTACTCAGATGCCAGCCCAGTGTGACCTTCGCTATCGCCAGCGGCAAGCAGCGGAGACTATGACGGCTACTCTCAAGCCAGGACGGTAGCGATATCCGCGCTATCGCCTTCGAGTTACTCGTCGCCAGCATCTTGGCTTCTCACACATTGTGGTGTATGTACTCGTCTCAGGGTGCGAAGACAACGCGGGAGCTGTCGAGGCCGGCATCGGCCAACTAATCTTCTATCTATGTGAACTTGGATATCTTGTCGATGTCTGGGCGTATCTGCCTTGGCATTCGTTAGGCTCCCAGCGGTTCGAGCCCAGCTAGAGCGCCCTGCCCCTTCCCAAGGCATATGCCCCGGCGCATCGTCGCGCCCCTAGTGTGTAGGGTACTTTTTTGGAGCTAGACTCCGGGGCCTTTCTAAGCAGGCCAATGTCATAGTTATGTAACATTGCTGGACTTTCCAGGTCTGGTGCACCGATGTATGCGGCCGACGTGCGACTCGGAGCCGCGAAACTCAAGTCTAGAAAGGGTCGCGATAAATATCGGTGCCCAGTCTTTAGCGGGATACGGTGTGGCCCTGTCGAAGTCTCTCGGGCCGCCGCACAAATACAAGCCACCCACTCCTCTATCGTTGATGTATTATCTTTCCTTTCTGGTCTGCGTATACATAGGTATAGAGAACGAACTTGGGGCATGTGACGCGGGATATAATAGACCTTTGATCAATTTCTATGCCATTGCCCATAGATGCAGCTATTTTTTCAGCCCGAGGCTGCAGTCCACTCTTCTTTATCGCTCTTCCAATCTCTGCGGCCCCAAATTGCAGTGCGCGAGTACTCTGAGCGTCGATTGGCACCTCCGCACGCCCCCGCCCGCACAGCTCTTTCTGTGAGGCTTTTCCTGAAACACGTTTTCTTTCTTTGCATCATACCCGAGCACCGTGCAATCATTCAATATTGCGCACTCAGCAGCCGGGAAGACGCCACGCACTACTTAGGTGACGTTACAATCGTAGTCGCCGATTCCAGGTGATTTGGTGAGGAACGAGTATACATCAGACTCCTACCCATTTGCTCGTGGAACTTCGCTAGCCTCAATCCGAATAGTAGCATTTATGTTTGGTCCCGCATCGTATGTTTGTTGTTTGTCCCAGGGTCTAACTTGGGGAGGCTGCTCGTTCCACGAGCGACTGGAGTAATTGAAAAGTTTGGCGCTGTGTGTACGGTCTTTGCACCGCTTAGTCACATAACAGCACAGAGCTCTCCGAGGCTCCGTTTTCGCAGTCGGAGGTGATTCCCCGCACAACATCGCGCAAAACCATAGGAAAGGTATTACAGGAATGTTTCTAATGATGGGCTGGCTGTATAGACACCAA
The DNA here is from genome assembly GCA_000697705.1 of Botryobasidium botryosum FD-172 SS1. Lineage (NCBI taxonomy): Eukaryota > Fungi > Basidiomycota > Agaricomycetes > Cantharellales > Botryobasidiaceae > Botryobasidium > Botryobasidium botryosum. The sequence continues at coordinate 23,652 of KL198170.1, forward strand.
AAAAACATCTTATTTGCATGAGGTAGCCCATATATACAAGTAAATGAGGACGAATTTACTAGTTTTTAAGAGTGATCCGGGTTTGTACATACAATAACCTCGTCCAATGGAGTTGGGCGACTATCCGAATATGTCTATGAGGTCTATAAGCACATTTATGGC